>CM021101.1:571352897-571431612 GCA_007115665.2 Sequoiadendron giganteum
AATCACTCTAGCATTTGACAATGACGGTCGAAAAATTCACTTTTATAGCAAAAAACTGCCATTAATACAACAATAAATTCCTCGTACATTGGTAGGTTAGGTTGGTGGATTTGAAAATGCAGGGGCGGTGGGAGGTCCGGGGTCTGGGGTCCAGAAAGTCGTCCCATCATAGCCGTCGAAACAACGAAGCCCAATGGGAAGCCCAGAAGAGGAAACCCGACAGAGGCAATCCGAAAGGGGAAACCCAAAAATTACCGTAGATGCCAAAACGGCATTTTGACAAGGGAAACCTGGGTTAACCCGAGACTTAGCAAATTTTAAAGGGGGGGACTTTGGTTGAGCTTAAAATATGGCATTGGGAAATGTGCTAACCCTTTGGGGCACAAAAATGGGTACGCAAAATGAGGAAAAACAAAAGGGAAAAGAGGGGTCCCTCGTCAGAATAGCTGTGTGCAAAAGGCAATAACACACCACAATCCAGGATAATGACTCTTCATGTACCATTATAGAAAACAATTTAGGTTTCAACCAGTCTATAATCCATGGAGGTTGAACCTGGGAAGACTTGTGGTGCCCAATGTGTTTGTGAACACAAAGCTAATTAAAGCTCTTGCTATCAGATATGACCCCAAGAAAAGAACTATTCAGTCACATGGCGAGGGTGACATGCTTGTTATTTCTAGGGATCTCATTTCTAATGTATTTCAGTTAGAGTGTTCACTGAATTTATCATTCACGATCAAAGATCTCTTGAAAGAGTATCGCCACATGGATACTAGCTATAAGAGATGGAAATTACCTTTGCATAGGCCCAAGGATGAAGGAGGCCAACTCAGGAGGTTCTCTAGCAGTGAAAACCCTCCTTTCCATGAAGATTTGTTCGAAGAGTATTTCCGATACACCTATTATTCAGCTGGTCAGGTTTTGGGAGTAGAGGTTCCACCTCTCATGTCGATTGCCCCAATGGTCTTAGCTGCAGACATACAGAGCAAGGATGCTAGGCCATTTGATTATGCTAGCTACTTGGCCAACGCCCTACATCGAGGGCTCGAAAAGATTAAAAATAATAGTGATAATATTAATTTTGAACACTATTCTTTGCTTATGCATTTGCTATTGTACGAGGGACAAGTTAGAGGGGTTTGGAGTGAAGAATTAAGGATAAAAGATACAGATGAAAATGGAGATTTTAAACCTATACAAATGTGGACTTCATTGTGGGACAACCAATTTGGTAGGTCTCATTACCTTTATTTTGAAGAATTTTTTGTAAAACCATTGATGAAGTTGTTGGGGTATCCGTGCAACTATAACCTATCCCCAGAAGTATAAAGATTTCTAAGACCAAAAGAAAATGATCGGAGAAATAAAGTGAATCATAACTGGGGAGACTGGTATGCTTTCCCTGATTGTACAGTGATAAGGGTTTATGGGTTCGAAGGGGCTCCACACTTGATGCCACGAGTAGTTCCTGACCGAATTGCTTTTTTAGAAATTGTGAGGCAATTGGAAAAATCTGATTCCAAACACCTCAAAGGACATAGCAAACAATCAATTATGCCCAACACCTTATGTTTTGGAGACTTTACAATGGTTGCCAATGAAGGATATGGAGAAATTGATGGTAAATTAGCACAGTACAACCTACCTCTAGGTGATGTAAGGAAAAAATTTGATGCAGAAGGGTTTATTCACAAGGCGAGATTATCGCAGGGGCTATTAGGGTATGAACATTTGTTCTCAATTGAAGATGTCATAAGAAACCATGATGAGGCTTCCACCAAGGAAAGAATGGCCGCCTATAACAAGATTATGCTTGCAGAGGAATGGAAGAGGAAAAATGTCCCATCTTATTCAAAGGCATTTGGTGAGATACAGGATCCTTTAACAAGAATTGAGCAACTCATCGCTCATGTCAATGAACTAGTAAAGGATGTTCCCCAGTTGTTTTTGATGCACTTCATGCAACCTATTCAGGAGTACAAGCTGAAGACATAGAGCCCTTGGATTACATACCTTCACAGCCTACTTCTGAGGTATATTTTTCTGTAGATACTGATATAAGTGAAGAAGAGCAGAGTGATGAAGAGGGCAAGTAGGTCAAACAAATTAGTGCTCCTATGATTGCACAGTATGATTCCCCTCAAGAGAAGAATATTGTAAGATTTGAGGCATCAAATGAACTATCTGATGACATGAGGGTCATGGCTGGACAACAGTTTATTTCTGATTGTGATTTTGTTAAATATTCTGAATTTAAATCATTTGTTTATGAATATAAAGGTAGAAAAATGAGACAACAGATACAGGATATCACTCCTGAACATGAGGCAACCGCTCTGGAGGAATTGAAAAGGGAGGTAGAAAAGGAAATGGAGTCCATCACTCCTGAAAGAGGTAGGGAATTGCTTCAAGAAGTTGGAGTGTTGCTCCTGCTAGGGTGGGATATTAGCTCTTCAATTGTATTTGATAGCTTCAGAAAAAGAGGGGATACGACAATGAACTTAATAGAAGAAGCAAGTGACAAAATGTATTCAGGATCTGGGTACAACCCAGATGTAGCCACCTTGCTTATTTGGTCACTGTATCCCCATGATAAAAGACCTACTATAATTAGTAATCCAAACCAAGTGTTTGGTCATCTCTTGGTTCAACGAGTAGTGGATACCAACCCTATGGAGACAACAAAATTAAACATAAATGTGGAAAAATTTACCAAAGCACAGATCAATAAACTAATTAAGAAAAATGACAAACTGAAGAAGGAGCTAGCAAATCAGCGAGAAAAAACATCTTCCTCCTCCACATCAGAGTTGTACTTTCCATGGCTTGAAAAAGATAAGAGAGTGCTTGATGCATTGGCTGATGTAGCCTACTAGAAGAATTGCCATCTAAAATTCTAGGGGAAATGTAAAGAATTGGAGAAAGAAGTGAAAACCATCAAATATAACATTGTATCTGAAATGATAAAAGAAAGGTTCAATAAAATGATGAAATGTGCTATTGAATATTGGGAAGTATTCAATCAGACACGAATTGCATTGGTGGAAATGAAATGATTGCAGCCTAGAATGATGGAGAATAAAAAGGAGCTCGCAAATAAGAATGCCATGAAAGGAAAAATATTGCTGACATATAACAAGTTGGTAGAATCACATAACGGATATCATAATAGGCTTAGGGAAGATTTTGTCTGCTTTGATTCAGTCCCATTCCCGACACTTCATTTGGGCATTAGAAACCCATGAGAATATGATGATTGGAAGGAAGAGCTTGATGCGCTTCTGATTGATGTGTTGCAAGAAATAAATGATGAGGATATGGTTTTACAAAATAGTCATAAGCAAATCAAAAAAATAATGTCTCTGGAATATGATATGAAAGAGGCGATCTCTAACGTGGACACCTATGTTGAATAGGAGTACATCCATCACCTCTCTACAGTTAATATGTTTATTAGCCAAACTGTAGATTTGTCAGAATCAAATCCAACGGGACAACCATCAGATTCAGAGGAAGAACGCCAGATGATAGCATGATGAGTGCCCTATCATGTAGTAGAAGCCTTAAATAGATCTTAGGTGGTAAGTGGTCATGAGCTTCTGCTTGGAGATTAATAGATCAGTGCATTCACCTATAGCATTGTTTTATTTATAATTTGAGTTATGTTTAGTTGTCAAAACGTCATGACTTTTTGCAAGGGGTTTGTAGCTTGTTGCCTCTCATATATAAGAGAGATCAAGACCCCAATAGGAGATCAATGGATCATCACATCATTTTTAATTAGACTTTAGAGTAGAAAATAGTAAGAAGATAGATAATAGATTGCACCAATTCGCCCATCCATCTCATCATTCATATCATAAACTATTTTTATAATGTATATCATTTGAAATTTGAAGATCAATACAATGGAGAAGGTTACACATATTTATTGATTTGCTTTCGAGTGTTCAACTATTGTGGATTCATATGCTTATGAGTTATTAACTTATTTGGTTGTCTCCAAAGTGGTTGTTTATGTTATTCAAATTGTTTATGTTATTCAATTTGTCAGTACATTGAATTTGAATTCTTCAGGAATAGGGGTTGTGACCATGGGGTTTTAGATTTATTTATGGACATGATCATTGATCAAGTAGTAATGTGGGCCACAAAATGGATCTTCTCACACAAATCCCTGCAATTTGTGCTAATCATAAGATCAAATGTAGTGTATTTTTATAGTATGTGGGATGTGGGTGAGGTTTAACTTGGTGGATACTGATCAAGATTTTTAGTCAAAACATGATAGAAGCTAACAGTTTAACATGCATAACTTATCAGCTTTAGCTCTACCAAGAAGTAAATATAATGAGCTAACAGTTCAACATCTAGAACTTGGAAATGGAAGCTCTACCAAGAAGTAAATATAATGAGCTAACAATTCATCACTAGTTCAAATGATAAAATAAATAATACAAAATCCTGATAATTGAACACCATCACATTACTGAAGTCTGAATTTGAGATTTTTAATTGAATTTCACATGAAGGAGTAGATATTGGCATTAGCAATGCAAAATCTTTCCAATGCCCAAATACAAGTCTGCATAGTGTTGAGTTGGAACTTCAAAACTCATATTATCAAAGATTGAAAATAACAAATCAAGTCACTGTATCAACTTTTCTAGCAGCTTCCACTCTTTAGGTGGTGGAATTGCCATTTGCTCTAACTGATGTTGTTTGACTTGAAGTTTTGTTAACATTTCTTGATTTTAATTGGAAATGGAACCTATCTTGAATTCTTCAGTCAATTTTGCATTCAAGGTTATCGGTGTTTTGATGGAATCCAAATAGTTCACATCTTGGTTCTGAGGAAACTAGTCCAAATCAATCTTCCTTGCACCTTCCATGTTCTTTCCGAAAGTGTCCTTTCCAATGAATCGCTCATTTGTGTCAAAAGGCTCTTAAAAACCAAGCTCTGTGAAGTTCCTTACCTTTTCATTCACCACCTTCATCTTGTCTGCAACCAAATGCAAATATTCCTTTGTTTCAGATATTCTTGAACACTTTTCAATGATAGATGACAACTTCAATGAGGTTTCAATCCGATTAGTAATCCCTTTTGATTTTAGATCATTGTCGCTAGCTTTGTAGACTGTTTGTAGAACTTCATTTGCAGATTTCTCTAATTCCAACACCTTTTTGTTATCCACTAAATATTTGTTGAGCTTCTTATAATGTTGTCTGGTAGCATCAATCAATTGAAACATGTCACACAAATGATCAAACCTCTGCATTATTTCATCCCAGATCTTTTGTTTCATATGCCTCACTGTATCTCTACAAAATGCAGATAACTTATTTTGAGAAGAATTAATTTCTTCTTTTGCTTCCATCAACTCTATCTCCAATCTTTCATTTGTTTTTCTCTATTTCTCCAATTTTTGTTCCCACTATGCATTTCCATTCGCAATGTTTAGTCTTAAGTTTTCTGAAGTGGAATTTTCCTCATCATATTTCTTGTTGCTCTCATCTAGCCTTTGCTTCAGGTTATTCACTTCTCTCTCATTTGATTTATCCTCATTGCTTGCTGATGTAGAGGAAAACTTTATTATTCTTTTTTCTAATTCATTGCTCTTGTTATTTGTTGCTTTCCTCTTTTCTTTCTCACTTGCTAGGTCTGCCTGTAACTTTTCTATTTGGGTCTGCAACCTTTTCTTCTTTCTATCTTGCTTTATCAATGATGTGTACACCAATTCATTGTTCTTCTTTGATACATTAATTTTGTCAGTATTTTTCAGGCCAGAAAAATCCAATTGAAAATTGGTTACCTGGTATTCAGATCGATCCATCTGATTTGTTGGTTTGTTTTGAACTGTGGGAACAACAATTGTGTACTCCATGATTTATTTATTTGTGTCAAAATGTGGGTAATACCATGGTTGTTGTAGTCTCTGAAGTAACAACAAACACACTCTCCATCAGTTGCTTCTTTTCTTTTTAAACTCTTCAATGAAATCATAACCTGGGCAGGCAGGAACAATGGAATGCTTGAATGGCGAAGGAATAGGAGTACTTGTAGTTGCTAATGATGTCGTACCCACACTAACTTGATTTGTGGGAGTTTATGGAAATAACTCCTTTGTGGTACTGGTGGATCCACTAATAGTGTGACTTTGACCTCTCAAAATCCTTTGGCTCTTTTGATTGCCTTGATCACTTGGTGTTTCTGTGGTATCTTTTTTTGTTTTCCGCTTAGTATTATGTGTAATTTTTTGTTGTTGAACATGTTGATCACTACTAGTACTACTACCCATACCATCGCCACCAATGGCACTCATAGTTGCACTAAGTTGTCCACCAGGGGCATGTCCTAGTTGTGATTGTATCTGACCATGAGGATGAGGATTAGAATCTCTAACAAATTGAGCTTCACTTGTATGCCCTTGGTCTAGCTTTTCACCTCCAAGCCCAAGGCTAGATTTATCAACTCGTTTTCTATGCTCAACATTTATTACCATCCAAGGGCCTTGTCCTTTGGACCCCAAAGGACCACCTTCATAACCAATTTTTTCAAGTATGGCTGCTCCTGAAGTATATGTTGAAGCATATTCTGCTTTTGCGGCCTCACTTAAACCAGGTTTGTAATTGGCATGGCTTTGTTCTTCTTCTTCCATATCAATATCATCATTAGATTCATCATGTCCATCAGGATGCCCATGCTCTATATTCCACAATTTGCTAAATTCTTCATCTTCTTCGTTATTATCAAACTCTTCAAGAGCTCTTGGATCACCTAGGTCCTTCCTCATAGATCGAAAGGCAGTAATTTTTTATCATGACCATTTTTTATCTATAAGTTCCATCTCTAGAGAACCTGGAATTTTTACTCTACTAGATGGTTTATCACTTTTTACATAATTTTTTTTGTATGTCCTGATTGTCTTTTGGTGCAATGCCATAATTTATGCTGACAATTGTTCAAAAGAAATACCATTCTCAACAACACTTTTCTCCATTGCTATTTTGACCTCATCCCAAGAATCCTTATTTCTCAAGTTTTCAAGCAAGGGTTTACTTTGATGTTGAATTCTATTTGCAGCATTCCTATTGGCCACAATCATTGATTTAATGATGTCACATGGATCATACTGCCAATGATAGATAGGATCAAAGTAAAAAAAAATCAAAAGATTATGTGCCACACTAAGTGCTTTTCTCTTGAATGTGAACCCTCCACATGAAAAAGGTAAAGAAGGAAATAAGGTCTTCTTTTGCTGACTGAGAAAGTGTAGTTCATCAACACTCTACACCTGCCTTACATATTCCAATGCAAAAACCCTTTTTGTCACATGTATTGGAAGTTTGTATGGCTGTACTCCGGATCCATAAAATCTTAGCACATTATATTCTTCCATTAAGTACCAATTAGCCAATTGTATTTCTTTTCCTAGTTGCATGCAGTTTCTACATGACATAGGCAATCTAGGCATTGGATTATTTGTAATTACTTGATGCAATGGAGCCAAAAATTTGTCTACAAAATGACTGTAGTTCCTTCGAGAATCATGCATCCTTATCTCATTGCTCCATTCATATACTAGAGCCATTTTTTTTTCGTTTGCATTACTGTAGGGCTGAATTTGAAGCTTGTTGGTCTGAAACATTCCTCTAAATTTGAATATAAAAAGATAGCACAAGTAGGTTGTGAACCTAAATGTCTTCATGGAACCTGCTTTAATCATTAAAATTTGTTTATGCATGGATTCTACAATGTGTTGTGTATAATTATATTTGACATGTTCTTTAGTATAATGGATATTATATACCATTTCAAGGAGGCTTGCACCCACTTCCAAATTACTATCCAGACCGAGGCAAAATGCAAGCATGGAAATAGTATCCTGAACCCATGGTTTAAAAAAATCCAAATTATAAGGAGGCTTATGACCACCTTTCAATTTGTTTCTATCCTTAACTATTTGATTTAAGAAATCATTTTTTAGCCTTTCTTCCACTGCTTCATAATCACTAGCAAGCTTTTCTAGGTCAATGTGGTGGTTTCCAAATTCTTCAATTGTAAACCCCAACACTTTTCCAAGTTCTTCTGCATTAATGGATAACAATTCTTCTTGGTTATCTTTATTAACAATCTTTATCTTAATGGGCAAAGGGGGTTCCAATCACTCATGGGGAAATGGGAGCCATGAAGATACAAAATGTGCTTATCCCCTTCAAGAACCAGAGTCATACAGAAGATGAGAAACAAATGTCTCTTTGAAAATAAATGCATGGAGCTTGCTTGGCCAACCATGCTAGGGAAATGGGATCTGTTAGAATACAGAAGGAGAAACAAATCTACTCCCATCTTTTACTTGCAACCTCTATGCATTTGGATAGCACTTATCTCCATTAGAGCTCCTCATCCTGGTTCAAAACCCATCTAAAAATTTCAGGTTAACCAAATCAACCTCTTTCCAATTCCACCCATTCTGAACTTGAAGGAAATTCATCTTTTACTGATTACTCTATAAATACATAATTGTGGGTAGGAGAATTTACAGTATCCCCAATACTGCATCATCTTCTTTGTGAATCCTTATTAACCCTAGAAAATAAAAACCCTTATGGCACTATCTACTAATCACTGAATCAATATCCCTATTTATGGGCCACCAGTGCCACTACCAACCTGTATAATTAAAATTTCTAATTTGATTAACGTCTTACTACGTGCCAACTTGAACTCTACCTCAAGCTGACAAGCTATAAAAATCACTCATTCAAACGATATGAAATCTTTACAAATCTTGTTTCATTAAAGCTATGAGTTGTCCAAGAAATTGCTTCGGATGTTCATATCACATATGACATTAATTTCCGCCATTGCCACTACCAACCATAGTTTCTTCAAAAATATTGAGAATTTAAATGAAATGAAATGTACAACATCGAGATTCGAGGCATTGAAAAGAGTGAATGAGCAATGAATTAATCTGAACACAAAGTCTCAAAGATGAAAAAACAAGCATTATGAATTTGACCTAACACTAACAGATAAACATTGAACAATTATCATGAAGAAACACAATTCATTCATAATTAAAAGGAAGCATTGATAAATACAAAGATTTAGAAATATATTATTTTATCTCTCTAATGCCAAAAATGTGGTTTCACAGACCTGTCACCCCACACCCTATACAATCAACATTCAAAAAGCGCTCAAAAGCTAAAACTACTCCCCCTTATCATTATATGTCACAAATTCACAATTAACTAAAGGATTCATGTATGTTGTAATGTTGTTAAATTGTTGGAGGTTCCGGGACTCTATACAGTTCCAACTGCATTTCCATAACAAAATTATGAAATTCAACGCATTCTTCTTCTTCTTCTAAAACAAAAATCACCCTATTGCACTTTGCATAGCTGGTTTTCTCTTTCCATGCCACTGAACATAGTTGGGAAATGATGTCGAGTTGCTCTTCTTCGGGCCAATTCAAATTGGGTTGCATGAAGGCCGCAATTTCATCTTCCCATACCCTAATATCGGCTAGAAGTACCATTTTGAGGAAACTCTGAGTATGGAGTTCAAAATGCTACTACCTTTCCTCGTATGTGGGCTCACTTAACTTTACCAATAGGAAGTGACAATCTGCTACTAAATCCATTTCTCCAAACTCCTTAATACCTTATTTAAGATCTATCTAGTTGGTGTTTGAGAAGACATCCCTCAATGACATCGTATAATTCATTAAATGAGTTGTCACTTCGAAAGTTGTGCATCCTGCCGAGGTCACCTAATTGCTGAGAAACAAAACTTTATAACCATTTGTATGGTAATAAAATCTCAACCATTGATTTCTAGAAATCTAACGGTTCTAGTGATATTCCAGAGGTTTCAAATCGCAAGTCTACTGCTTGATAGATTTACTTTTGGAATGCAACTATAGTAGTCCATCGAACAACTCATATGATTTTTATTTTGCCACTGGATTTTTTTATTATTTTTTGATTCATTTTAATTCGCCAATGAAAATATACTTTTTGCTTTGAAAAAAGGTTTTAATCGCTAATGGAAAAAAAATTCTGGTTTGAAAAACGGGTTTATTCGCCAATGAAAAATATTTTATTCGATTTAAGAAAGTTGCAATTCGCCACAATTTTCCATAGACTTCTAGGGATTATAAAATATTCACCAATGGGGACTATTCTTTTTTCTCGAAAAACGAAAAAAATCGCCAATAAATTTAATATTTTTCATCAAGAAGTATACACAATTCGCCAGGATTTTACACCTACGCCGAGGGGGGGGTTTCTTAAAGTTATCCCTAGTGCCACATATTGATTTGAGTTGATTTTTTGAGAAATTTATGAATGTGTAGCTAACAAGGCTTGCTTTTTTACTTGTGTTATATACTTGCGGTTTTGTGCTCCCATTTCAGGTTTTGTTAAGATGTATTTGGGTCCTGACCTATTTTGTTGAGAATTTCATTGAGTAATTTCAATTGACGATTTGTTTTTAGGCTGACTAATATTGTGCTACACATTTCCTTGTTGTCAACTTAGACTGTTATGCACCTACTTGTGAGTTGTTTAGGATCACATAGAAAGATGTAATAAGTTTATTTTTGGTCATCTTTATCTTATGGATAGGACCACATTATTTCTTTGTGGCTGACTTGTTGGGGTTGTTTTTTATCTTCTAATTTGGTTGACCTAATTTATGTTTTGAGATCTTGTGGAGCGTGTAAATGAAAGAATAAATTTGTTGCAAGATGTGTGAGTGAGTGGTGGTGTATGAGTATGGAATGAAGGAATGAGTTATGGAAATGAAAAGATAATTTTCTTTCATGGGCCTGTAAATAGAGTGTATTATTGACATATGTTGTAATTTTATATTTTCTTGTATCCTCCTATCAAATAGAGAGTTTCTTCAGCAAGTCCTTGTAATTTGTAAATTTGGTGTAATCTTTTTCATTTTTATTATCTTTCATTGTTGTTGATTTGATTAAGGCTTTTTTATCTTGTTAATAACATAGATTTGTATGTTGTCATAACCATAACCCTAATCATATTTTTTAACCCTAATCCTAATCTTACTAATAACACTTACCCAACCCTAATCCCAATTTTAACTCTAACATTAACTATACCCCTATCCTTAACCAAAACCCTAACCCTATTCATAATGATAAAACTAATCCTAATCATAATCCTAACCCTAATAATTTTGTCTTTCATATCATCTTGCAATTGTTACTAACAAATATATATTATTTACCATGGTCTTAATTTGGCTCAATGCCAAGGGTATAGGAAATTTTTGGTGGAGGGTGATTCTCTAAATATTATTAACAATTTAAAATCGATCTCCCCCCCATCCTAGATTATTGAAGCCTTGATGAAAGATTCAATTGAAATCATAAATTCTTTCAATAATGTTTATATATTTCCCATATTTTGAGGGAGGGAAATAAGAGTCAATTTTTTTGCTAACTTTGGGGTTAAGGAACAAAGGTATGCAGTTTTAATTATTCCATTCCTTTTGAAGTGACAAAAAATATCATTAATAAGTGTCGATATTTGGTGGATCCTCGCTAGCATGGTGGGATGTATGTCCTTTGTCATGTAGGTAAAATATTTGAATGGGGATGCTAAAGTTTTGATTTCGAAGGACGAATTTCACTTGGTTCATAGCTACATTTCATTATTGCCTTTATGTCCTTCGGTGGGTCTCGCATGAATTATGGGTGTCTTTAGCCAAAGCTTTTGGAGGTTTAATTTTGTATTTTTGACCTAGGTGGTGTGAGTATCATTTTCAGGTGGTTCTGGTTGTGTGTGGTGCTGAATTTTTTGATGGGTGGGGACAAGAATTGTGTCTAGCCCAAGTCTTGTGACATTGTTGAGTAGAAGATGAAGGTTTGGGAGATCCATGAGAAGGGTGGTTTAACTGTCTACATGGAGAAACTGCATGTTTTCAATGTGCAGGTTATTGATATGGTTGCTAAAGGTTGGAATGAAAAAAACCTCAATTTGTGTGGCCGAGATGTCATGGTGGATGAAGAATCTATTTCTCAAATCACTGGTTTGGCCATGCTGGGGATGACGGTTTTTAGGGACAAGAAAGACTCGTAGGATGCGATGTGGATCTTCTTCAAAGGTAACAAGGCGACTAATATTAGGAAGGTTAAAAGTGGTAGCTAGTATAGGAGCTCTTTGAAAGCACTCTAGTGTGATTTGGCAGAAGAAGTCATGAGGTATCGTACCTTGGAGGGAAGTTACACGACCATCAATAACTACTATTTTCTTTTGCTAAATAATTTTAGGCATAAGAAATTGGTTTCTTTTCCTTATTATCTATTGATGTCTTTGGCTACGAGGATCAAGGATCACATAAACAACCCCAGGAATCTGATTCTACATGTTGGGTTAATTCTTTTGATTTATGAGCATGTGAAAGCATAATAGGTACACAAATCTCTTGTGCACCCGAAGGATAATGTTAGCAAATCTGAGAAGGGTTGAGACAAAGTCGCATGAAGAAAGAGTTAGAAAACATGCCAGGAGGAGGATGCTTATTATGAATAAAGGTTAGAGTTTGAAATATATCATGATATTGACTATGTCCCAGACTCCTATGCCTCTTTCGACGAGGGTCCCTCTTTCCCTGTTTCAACAAAAATAGGGAATAGAAAGTCAGATGACAAAAAGGTCTGGACTACTTGTAGTGATGATGTGGTCGCAATGAATCATCCTAAAGATGCCAAGGGTAAGACTATCTTGTATGAGGAAGCTTCCTCTCCTCCCCCTAAAATGAAACATGCCAAAGAAACTTAGGTGGGGAGCCAAAAGAGTAGGGAGCTGAGATTTGCTAGGCAAATCTTGGAGAAGGGTTTCCCTCTCTCTCTTGTTGGTGGTATCTATGGCGAGGCCTCTCTAAATGATGACATTGGGTTAATGCAGGGGAAAGATGAGGTTTTAGATGGTGGTCCTATTAGGGGTTCTAACAAAGTGGAGGGGGATAAGGAGTTGAAAAGGAAGACCATTTTGGAGGATCTCACCTACTCCATCTACAAGCTGAAGTCTCCTGCCCCTATTGATAAAGGTAAGGATATTGTGGATGATAAAATTTACACCTTCGTTCTACTGATGAGGGTGATGTTGTTGAGGATAGGGTTGAAAATTTTGATAGGGAATAATTGTCTGATGTGTTGGGCTCGGCCCCTGAGACTGCTAATCTACATTTTAAACTTTTTAAACGATTTTTTCATGAAATTAATAGGATTAATGTTAGGATAAGAGGTGTGGATAGTATAGCTGGGGACCATGTTGTCCAAAGCCAAATTAAAAATTTGATGGAATCTCTAAATATTGTGGCTAATATTATGGCAGAGGAAACCATCAATCTAAAACAAAATTTGGAAGGTATCCCTTGAAGATAAAATTGATTAAATTGGGAAAATGTTGATGAAGAGTGGTGAGGCTACTAAGCTTGTGGGTACTCTGGATTCAGCAATGAGGAAAGTGGTGTTGAAAAGTGGTGAGGTGTCTAAACTTGTGGGCCCTCCAGATTCTGCCATGATGATTTCTCCTCCAATTACTACTAAAAAGAGAAAAGAGTCTGGGATTGTTGTTTTTTCTATTATTGAGGGTAAAGTGTTGGATGTGGGCGGTGCTGGTGAGAAGGATACTACTAAATATAACATTTTGATTGAAGAGGTAAAAAGTAGTGGGCCTGGGGTCAGAACTAGAAATAGAATGAAAGTTCAAGCTATGGCCTCTAGGAGGGAGGTTTTTGATACTTTGGATGATGCACAAAATATGGTTTCAATATTGACATGGAAGTTGTTGAAATCTTGAAGAATATGTAGTGCATTTGATTGACTTCTTTTCAGTTGATTTTAGGTTGTTGGTTTTCTATCATTGCGTTGATTGTTGTGTATTCTTTTTTACTTTTTTAATCTATTGCATTCTTTTGTAAAGGGTTCTAGACCCCTTCAAAACCCATTTTTTACCTTTAATCAAAGAAAATATATATTATTGATTAATAATATTTATAAAATCATTGAGAGATATCCTTCTTGAGGCGTCTATTTTTAAACAATTTGTCACATAAAAATATAATACACATTGAAAGGAATACCTCTCTACGTATATATATATATATATATATATATATATGCACTAATATTTTATTATCCATGACTATATGCTAATTCTCTATGTGTGTACGACTTAAGTACCATAAGAGCACATTCATATCCATAACACTTCTACTAAGAAAGAAATAATAATAATTTTAATTACATAAGTAATACTTGTAAATATAAAACTGTTTCGACAAATTTATAAAAAAGTAAAAAAATATAAACTAGCATATCTCTATTCATGTAAATATGAGAACAAAAAACAAATCTGATAAGATACACCAATAAGGAATAAATTTAAGAAACACCCCCTCAACGAAGGTGTAAAATCCTGGCAAATCTTTCCTTTTATTTGAAAAAATTATTAATTTTCGTTGGTGAATCTTATGCACATTATTCAAAAATTTGTAAAATCCTTGCGAATATTAATGAATAATTGGTAAAAAAAAATAATCACACTGGCAAATCCTAGTGAATAATCAGTAAAATGATTAATTACAATGGCGAATCTCTCCTTTAAAAATTTGCATAGTTGGTCAACATAGTTCCCCTACTTTTTAAATTTATTTTTAATATAGAAGTAGGGGCCAGGGGGCAGCAACCACCAATGGGGTCAAGGGGCAGCACCCTTTGTGAGGGTTAAGGGGGCAGAGCCCCCTTGTGGGGGTTGAGGGGGAAACGCCCCCTTGCGGGGTCCGGGGACAACACACACACAGATGAAGTGCTTTTAAAAAATCTCATTTGAAACTTAAGACTAAATGAAACTTGAAAACTCTACCATCGATTAGCTTTTAAATTAGACGGTTCTAGTCAAGTTCATTCCATGAGTGAATATCGGCATGAGTGAACATCATCGATGAGACACTTAGGGATATCCTACTAATAAAACAATTTTATATGCACTTAGTGAATTCCATGACTTTATATGCATGTGGCTTTTAAAAAGGTTGTTGACTCCCGAAATTTCTTCTAGGCCACATGATAATCTAATCGTGTGGCCCAAAAAAATTTTTGTGCCTCAACAACCTTTTTAAAAGGCAAGTGCAAATAAAGTCATGAAATTCACAGCCTTTTGATTAAAAAGATAATCGATGGCAACAAATAATAAACCTATTTAGGGTTAAAATATCCCTAAAATGAAATAGTAAACTATTATTAGTGGCGATATTTCCCAAAAATTAACTGTAAGAATATAAAATTACTGGCGAATATATGTAATATTTCTATTTACAGTATAAACTATTGGTGAATCTGTTTTGATGACGCGCTGTTAAAAAATAAATCCATTGGCGAATTAATCAAAACATTTTATTTTTTTTTGTAAAAACTTGGCGATTCGGCATCCTTTCTAGCTTGTATTATTCGCCATTTTTGGAGGTCCTGATTTCAAATATTCGCCAAATGGAAAATATTCACCACTAAATTTTTCCCTGACACTGACTATATATAAACTAGCATAAATATATATTTAATAATATATATAAAATATGCTGAGAGATATCCTTCTCAAGGCGCCTATTTTTCAATCAAAATTTCACATAAAAATTGAATAGGCGCCTTGAGAAGGATATCTCTTGGTGTATTTTATATATATTATCAAATATATATATGCTAGTAGTAGTGGCGATGCAACATGTAACATCTTAAATAATTATATTAATTAATATTTTATAATATGATAGTATAATATTTGTAATTCAAATTTAAAAAATTATATATATAATTTAATATTTAAATGTTAAGTTAAATTATATAAATATATTTTTAGTATATTTATAATATTATAATAAAAAATATTATATCATCAATATTTAGTTAGAATTAACCTTAGGATAAGTGTTCAAGTTAGCATGAGGATCAGGGTTACAATTAGGTTTAGGGTTAATAAATATAGTTAGGTTTTGGGTAATAATTAGGGTTAAGGTTACCAAGATTAGGGTCATAGTTATGTTAAGGATCAAGTTTAGGTTTAGGATTATATATAGGTTGGGGTTAAGATATATAGTTAGGCTTAGGGTTTAGGTTAGGATTAGGGTCAGGGTACACATGAAAATTAGAGTTAGAGTTAGCATTAGGATTAGGGTCAGGGTACACATGAAAATTAGGGTTAGAGTTAGCATTAGGATTAGGGTTACCTTTAGGTTTGCATTCAATCTTAGAGTTAATAGATATAGTTAGGGTTGGCGTAATAATTGGGGTTAAGATTATAAAGCCTAATCATAGCACTAATTAATCCTCTACCCTATCCCTAATATTGACTTGTAACTCCTAACCTTAATCGTAATGGAAATATAACCTTAACTATAACCTAATTGAACACAAACCCTAACCCTCTTAGAATTCAATCCCAATTATTTTATTTGTAACCCTAACCCCAAGCTATTGAATTTCAACCCTAATTCATCCTAAAAAGTAACCCTAATTGAACCCAAACCATAACCCAAACCCTAATTATGCACTAATCCTAATGTTGACCCCAAACTTTATTTTAGAACCCTAACCCTAATTTAACCCTCACCCTAACCCCAACCTTCTCCCTAATTTTAACCCCAAGATCTATCCTAGAACCCTAATTGAACCCTAGCCCTAATAGATTCCTAACCCAAATTAAATTATAATTCTAATCCCAACTCTAAACCTAACCCCAACTCTAACCCTAAATAAATTATAACCCTAATAAGTTTATCCTAATTGTAACCCTAACCCTAAATATAATCCTAATTATAATTCTAACCCTAATCCTAATTCTAATAACAACCTTAATTCTTACTTCATAACTAATTAAACCCTAACCCTAACCCTAATTAAAATCTAACCCTAGTTGAATCCATACCCTAACATAACATTAACCCTAACCCTAACCTTAATTGTGGTTAACCTTATTTGAACCCTAACCTTGATTGCAATAGAGTTTGAAACCTAATCTCAACCCTAATCATAATCCTAACCTACTCTTAACCCTAATTGAAATCTAATTTCATCCCAAACCTAATTGAAACCTAATCCTATTTGATCCCTAACCCTAACCCTATCCCCAAACATCTCCCTAATTTTAACCCCAAGGTTTATCCTAGAACCCTAATTGAACCTTACCCCTAATTGAATCCTAACCCTAATTTAAATTATATTCCTAACCTTAAACCTAACCCCAACTATAACCCTAATTAAATTCTAACCCTAATAAGTTTATCCTAATTGTAACTCTAACCCTAAATATAATCCTAATTATAATTCTAACCCTAATCCTAATTCTAATAACAAATTTAATTCTAAAATCATAAATAATTGAACTCTAACCCTAACCCTAATTAAAAACTAACCCTAATTAAAACCTAACCCTAGTTGAATCCATACCCTAACATAACATTAACCTTAACCCTAACCTTAATTGTGGTTAACCCTATTTGAAGCCTAACCCTAATTGTAGTAGATTTTGAAACCTAATCCCAACCCTAATCATAATCCTAACATACTCTTAACCCTAATTGAACTCTAATTGCATCCTAAACCTAATTGAATCCTAATAGTAATTGATCCCTAACCCTAACCCTATCCCTAATTGAACCCTAATCCTAATTGATCCTTAAACCTTGAACCCTATCTCTAATTGAACCTTAACCCTAATATTACCCCTGATCTAATCCTTGTCATCCTAACCCTAAATTCAAGCTTTAACTTATAATTCTATTTGAACAACCCTAATTAAACCCTAACCATAATCCTAACCTAAACTTAACCCTAACTCTAACTAAATCCTAATCCTAACCTAGTTGAAATCTGACCCTAATTGAATATAAACCTTAATCATAATACTAATTAATCCCCAACCCTATCCCTAATATTAACTTGTAACTCCTAGCCTTAATCCTAATATAAAGACAACCCTAACTATAACCCTAATTAAACACAAACCCTAACCCTAGCCCTAACCATCTTGGAATTCAATTCTAGTTGTTTTTAATCCCTAACCCTAACCTATTGATTCAACCCTTATTAATCCTAAACTTTAACCCTAATTGAACCCAAACCATAACCCAAACTCTAATTGAACCCTAACCCTAATGTTGATCCCAAAATTTATTTTAGAACTGTAACCCTAATTTAACCCTCACTCTAACCTAAACCTTCACCCTAATTTTAACCCCAAGATTTATCTTAGAACCCTAATTGAACCATAACCGTAATTAAATTTTAATCCTAGCCTTAAACCTAACCTTGACCCTAACCCTAATTTATTTCTAACCTTAATAAAGTTTATCCTTATTCTAACACTCCCTAACAATAATCCCAATTATAATTCTATCCCTAACCATAATTCTAACTCATAATTATAATTCTAACACTAACCCTGATTCTAATAACAACCTTAATTCTAACTATATATTACTAATTGAACCCTAACCCTAACCCTAATTGTGCCTAACTCTATTTGAACCCTAACCCTAATCGTAATAGAGTCCTAAGCCTAATCAATCCCAACCCTTACTCTTATCCTAACCTAATCTTAATCCTATTTGATCTCTAATTGAATCCTAACTCTAATTGAACCCTAATCCAAATTGATCCCTAACCTTAACCTTATTCCTAATTGAACCCTAATCCTAATTGATCCTTAAACCTTTAACCTTATCCCTAATTGAACACTAACCCTAATTGTAACCTTGATCTAATCCCAATCACCCTAATCCTAACTCCAATCTTTATCTTAGAATTCTATTTGAACCCTAACCTTAATTCAAGTTATTTTATATGTGCACTTATTATGGAAAGCCTTTATATTAGAATGTATATTTAAGTTTCTATATTTTTGTATGATTAAATATTTCTAGTGAAACCTTAAATCTATATTAATTAGTTAAAAATATATTAATTTTGAATAAAATTAAATATTGATTTTTCTTTTTCAATTTTTTTAATGTTTTAAATATATTATCTTAGAAACATATTTTATGTGTAATAGTAAATTTATTATATTTTATATTTTATTTAATTTTCTAATTTTTAATACAAATTAGTTTTGAATTTTTAAAAAGAACAATTATTTTTTATTCTCTTATAATTGTATTTCCATTTTAGTATTAAGAAAATAGTTTACAATATTTTACAATGAATGACATAATATTTTTATTTTTAATAGATTTTCAGTTTTTTTAATTTTAAATATTAACCTCATGTCCCCATGTGGCTCCTAAATAAGCTAGCATAGTAGCCACTGCTCAACTTATTTAGGAGTTATTTTTGGAGCTGATGACCCCATGAATGCTTTGTTTTTCTGCTTATTTTTAAGCAACCAACTTAAATTTGTACTAATAGTATTAATAATATTTTTTACAATAAAAAATTAGAAAATGAAAAAAAATCAAATATTGAAAAAGACGGAAATAAATTTGTGGAGCCACGTGGATTTTTAAAAATATGCAGTTGTTGCTTTTTTCTAGCCCCCACTCTTTTTTCATAGCTTATTTTCAATTCCTAAACAGTAGCTCCTCCATGAAAATAGGAAAAGATTCCAAATTATCTTTCCCAAAAATAAAATTTATGTATGGGAATGCCCCTGCTAATTTAAGCGCAATAATAAATTTATGAAAAAAAAATCATACTTATTTTTTAAAATTTTAGAAACTTCATTTTATGTGTAGTAATTTCCATTTTAGTATTAAGAAAATAGTTTACAATATTTTACAATGAAACACATAATATTTTTCTTTTTAAAAGATTTTTAGATTTTTTAATTTGAAGTATTAATATAGAAACTTTTATATGCAATAGTAGATTTATTTCTAACTTAAAACTTTCTTATAAATATAAATATTAAATATTGATGTATTAGTTTATTTGTTTTAACTTAATATTTATATATTTTTTTATTTTTTATTTTTTTATTATTTCTAATTTAAAACTTTTTTATTTAAAAAAATTATATTCTATAGGATGAATAAAAAATCAAATTCTTAATACTCATTTCTAAATTGTATAATGAGAAGTTCAAACAATATTTTTTAAAGAAAGTTCCACTATCATTTTTTATATTCTATTTCTAACATATTATCAATATTTTATAGATTTTTTCTATCCTTATTTTGATATGTTCTATTGAAACATTTTTATGCAAAATCAAAATACAAAATTTTTGTTACAATCCTAATTTTGTATTCTATTTATATTAGAATGCAAAAGACTTTAACAGGTCAAAAGTAATTAAAAGAGGGAGATACTAAAGATTAAATTTCTAAATGTTTCCCCTGGATAAAATGAGGTTGAGATTTTGCTGATTTTTCTTTTTTTAACACTAGTTTTCTTTGTGGCTTTTTGTACGTAGGAAAGAAAGTTTTTTAACATTTATAGTAAAATTAAATTAATTAGCATCTATGGTGTTTCGATTATGACATTATTTAATCACTGGATCTATTTTGCATTTTAGATTCAGCGCTATCCAACAGGATAATTATTACAAAAGCTAAATTTATATATTTTTACACGCTAAGGATCCTCTTAAAATTGGCATCCATAACAGTTTAGTCATGATTACAAGCTGTGGATTCTTAATCTAGAAGTATTAATCTTAAATCGGCCTCCTGAAGCTGCATGTTGGTGGCCTCCTTCACATTCTTGTATAGGGCTATGTTCACCTATAGGAGTTCCTTGAAAACTAAAATCGCCACTCCTGCACTCAAATCGCCACCAAAATTTAAAAAAGAACCTTTATATTCTAATGCGTGAAAGAAAGAAATAGATTAATACCACAATAAAATGGGAGGAGAAATCCTGTCAGAGTGCAATTTATGAAATTATGGGAGGAACAATACACAAATATGTGCCTGTCCAGTTTGTGCGTGATAAATATCAATGACAATTTTACTAGTCTTCCAAGAATAAAAACTCTGAATTCAAATGCAAGGAATTTAATGCTCAAATATCACAAAATATATAAAATACTCATAGAAACTGCAAATAGACTCGATAACCAAATCCAAATGACAACTAAATCCAGCATCTCAGATGGTAGAAACATTTTTTTAACCACGAACTTTAGACTAAATTATTAAATTGGAAAATTTACATATGAATAGAATTTAGAAGCATCATATATCTCATAGCATATCTGAGAATTTTTTTTACCCTAATGGCTAAATTTGATAACACCCAAATACTCTGTCTACAACTGTTATCTTGGAGAAACAAAAAGGTGCTAGCAGTTCTTCCACATAAAGAAATAAAAACAGAAAAATTGAAAAACATGCACATCTCGATCCATTCAAAATTTCCCATTTGAGCAGTCAAGCTACCTTAAAATTAAACCAAGGAGGCGAAGCAATCTATCTTCCCCAAAGAATTGTAGAAATGAAAAAAGATCTATTTTAATAATTTAATATACTCAGACTTCAAGCTGCAAAACAACAAACAATTATAAGCATCGCTTCAAAACTGTAAAATAAAAAATAAAGCCGAACTTGAACGACTTGCTTGAATCAAAATAATTCAACAGAGCTTGAAATCTCACACAAACTTTAATAGCATACAAACGCTGAATGAATCAACCATGTTAACAAAAATACACAAACAAATATGCAAAAATGAATCCTTAAAAATTGACCTAATGCAGTAAAATCACACTCAAAGTTGACCTCCATTAATTAGAAACATTCAACCATGGAATACTTTAAACCTCAGAAAAACTCTAGATTGAACATATGTGTAGAGTATAGCCACCTGGTAGTCAAAGCACACTCAGGTGCTTGGCAAGCAAGGTACCCTAAACTATAATCTGTCCTAACCGACGGTGGTACACAAAGAACGCAGGGCCATGGACCTCAAAAGGATCTTTTCATATTGAGGCTCTCATCAAAGAGCTCGAGCAGCTCGTTTCTCTTGGGCTTGGAAATCTTGACCTCCTCCTGCCCATCCTTATCGCCCTTCACTATATGAATTGATCTGAGCAGAGGAGAAAGTACGCTTCTGCAATTCTAAATATATCGTGCGTGCATGCAACGACAAAGATGAGCAGGTGAAGTGATGGAAGATTACTGTATGGTCTCATGGGAGGGCTTGGGCTTCTATTTTCATGGATCAAGAAGTCTCATGAAGAAGAAAAAAATTGTGCTACAAGATTAATTAGAATCTTTTTTAGAAAAATAGGAGCCCCTACCTTGTAGAAATGAATCTTTAAGCAGATGAAATTGAGGTGGGGCTAGAAATTGCCCCTACAGCTTAAGAATTTTTTAGAAATTTTTTCTGCCATTTGTCTATCACTTAAAATTATAAATTCCTAAAAAAAATTAAAAATGAGAGAATTTTTATTTATTTATTAATTTTTACCAAAAATGCTCTAGTTTGATTCTTAAATTTTGGACCTCAAACTTTTAAGCTGAATTGCAAAATTGAATTCATGGAACCACTAGCCTTAAAATATTCCTAAAAAATCTAAACAGCATCCATTGAAATTTTTTAGGAAACCCCCTTCCATGAAACCATACCCTTAGAGAAGGCAATACATGCATGTAACGACAAAGATGAACAGGTGAACTGAATGCTTTTTAACTTCATTGTTAGAGGGGAGGCGTTACTAATTAATATAGCCTCTTCACATTTAATTTTGAATACTGCCAACTGCACGTAATTTTTTTTTAAAAAGCCAAAAAAGTTAACAAAGATTTTGCCGCCTGTGGGCGAAATAATCAATACTCGTAAACATCATCCCAACATTAGCTGAAAACACGTGATCTAAATATTTTTATCATTGAATGGGATTTTTAATTTTTTCAATAATTTAAGCTTTCGAGTACTTCGCTAAGGAACGTTTCCTCGCTAGAGTTAAGATCCGTGCATGCCAATTTTAATATCACATTTTCAGCAACTCAACACTATCATCTATCTCATTAGCAACAGATGTCAGTTTAGCACATCGAGATTACCCAATTACGTATACATTCAGACTTCTAACATATTATTTTACTCTTTGTGAAGTTGAGCACAACACCCGTCATAAATTAGTCTGTACAGACAAACTAAAACATAGATTTTTTTTTTTGGCATTCAGCGACTAAGGAAAGTGGAAATTAGCTGGAACAACGTTTGAAATAGTCATGGATCTGGTCATTTGCCTCCAGGTGTGGAACACTCTACCATTCACTTACACATCAATCTAATCAGTGTTGGTGACGTGGAATTTCTTTTTCTATACACATTTTAATCTCTCCTTTTATTTCCAACCACCGTATTAAATTCTTCTACCTTGCTTTTCTATATTATTATTCTTCATTGCATCCAGACACTTCTTTTAGAGTAATCTGGAAGCTTCTCCTATTGCTGGAAATAGTTTTAAAAAGGAAAGCAACATACTCTGTTTTTTAGGAATGAACGAGGCATAAACTGTTTTAAGAGCGCTGGTAGTTTTGTGTAACAAAAAAAGGTATTAATATAAAAACTTAGTTTGTTGAATCCTCCAGAGTTCTCTTTATTTATTTTTTGTGTTCATTTCCTCATTTCCTGTGTAGTTCATTGTTTTTGTTTGCCCCTGTTTCATTTCTTACAATTGGTATCAAAGTAGGAGATCAGGGCAGAGTTGTTGTTGCCAAACGAAAGAAGGCAATTTGTGGGATTTGAATGAAATCTGTATGGAAGATTGTTGGGCATTGAAAGAGAAGAAGAAATTGATGATATCTGCTAAGGAGATAAGGGTTGACTAGTTTCAAGTAAAGCTGCTTGCAATCAAGAGTTTGAGCCACCATGAAAAGGAATTAAAAAGAATTGAATGAACCAGTGCATAAATTGAAGAAAGTTGAATGAACCAGTGCAGAAGTCACTAGAAAGGATATCACAGCTGGTAGTTGTTTGAAAGAAGAAAATACAGATTGTTGAAAAAGAGTTTGAAGTTTTAAGAGGGAGTGATGTGGTCTGAAGAATGCAAGTAAAGTGTTTGAAAGAAAAGCCACCATGCAATAGCAGATACAATTTCTAAAGCCCAAACACCAATAATTGAAAGGGTGATTTCTAAAGGAGATTGCAATTTTGAAGAAACTGGGTAAGGGTAAGAGTTCCAAGATCTCAGAATTGAAGAAAATATACAAATTGCATAAAGATAAAGTGTTGGAGCATTTTTATGATAAAAGAAGAGATTACTGGAAGGAGGCCATCCCAAGGATATTGCAGAGTTTGGATGAATTTTTGCTAAGGGGGAACACAAGATAAAAGAATTGCTGATGTGATGTCAGTGCCAAGGATAAAGATGTAGTCACAGTTGTTAAAGGACTGATCAATACAGTAGCAAGGAAATCGAGCAAATTGGAGAAAAGAAGGAACAAAGCCAGTGTTGAACAGGAAAACAAAGAAAATTAGAGGCACACAAATCTACTAAATACCTATAACAAAATCAAGTAAGGTAAGTTGAAATTGTCTATTATAGATTGGGAAAGTAGGCAAAAGAGTTAAAAAAGAGAATGTAAATTTAGTGGTTGAAAATAATTTCTTAGAAGAAGAATTAATAAGACTTAAAGATGAATTCGACAATATTAAAAAGGATAATAGATGTTATATCGATAAAACAAAAGAGATGCAGAAAGAGAAGTGTATACTGTTAGAAGAAAATTATGATTTTGTGAAAGAATTGGGCAAAGTTAAAGCTAAAAATGGAGAGTTAGAAGAAAAACTGAAGTTGTTTGTTGCAGCTAAGAAAAGGAATGAAGACTTGGAAGAAAATTAAAGAGATTAGAAAAAGAGAATAGTTTGCAAAAAAAAAATATATCAAAATTGAAAGAAGAAAATAAATGTTTGAAATCAAAACCATTGGTGTGTGATGTTTCATGTGGCACATAAGATTTATCAAATGGATTGTGTAATTTTGTTGAAATAAATTGTAATAAATAATATAAACATGAAGATAATATGTGTGAATCTACAAATCTTGTTAAATCTTATGAGAATGAGAAAAGTTGTAATGTAAACAATGTTGGATTAAAAATAATGAAAAAGAATGGGTTATGAAGGTAAAGGATTAGGAAAGAATGAGCAAGGAATGAGAAATCCAATTGAGCCAATAATGAGACCAAATCTTGAAGGCCTTGAATATATTGCAGGTAAAGGAAATGACACAAATACAAACAAATGTGTTCAAGAAAATAAATTTGTGCACTATTCACATTGTCACGGGAAAGGGCATATAAAAGATGAATGTTGGGATTTGCATCCATGTAGAATTTGTGATTTGAAAAACCATTCAGAAAAGACTTGTTGGAATAGAGATAACGAATCTATGATTGGTTGTATGTGTATGGATTGTGGATGGGTTTATAGATCTAGTTGGAAGAAAATTACAGATATGATAAAAAATTTGTTCAAGTATAAAAGTTCGTATGTGAAAGATAATGGCAATCATGGAAATTTTGAAGGCATAACAATAATTTTGGCAAGGCATCTATAGATGGCAATTTTTTAGGAAGTTGCAGATTGAAGGTTTGAGAGATTGTTGCAGCAGTTGGACAAAAACAAAGGCATCGTCAAGCATGAAGATCATCAAGATAGCAAAAAAAGGATTCGAGAAATCTGAAGACTTGGTTACAACCACAAGAAAAAGAAGACTACAGTCAATGGAAAATGAAGAGCAAAAAATGGCATTACAGACATATGGCAATGAAGATTAAGGGGGAGAGATTCCATGACGTGGACTTTCTGTTGTACACATTTTAATATCCCCTGCCATTTCCAACCACCTTTTAAAAATCTTCTACCTTCATTTTCTATATTATTCTTATCTGTTGCATCCGGACACTTCTTTTAGAGTAATCTGGAAGCTTCTCCTATCGCTGGAAATTGTTTTAAAAAAGAAAGCAACATAATCTATTTTTTGAGGAATGAATGAGGCATAAACTATTTTAAGAGCATTGGTAGCTTTGTGTAACAAAAAAAAGGAATTAATATAAAAACGTAGTTTGTTGAATCCTCCAAAGTTCTCTTTATTTTTGTTTTGGTGTTTGTTTCCTCATTTCATGTGCAGTTCATTGTTTTTGCTTTCCCGTGTTTCATTTCTTACAATCAGATCTTGTTCTGAATGTTTGGAACTAAATAAGTTAGTTGATTGGTTGACAAATATGGAGGAGTATTTTATGTATGATGAGATAGAAAAACCCAAGAGAGTGAATATTTCTCAAAATATGATGAAAGGACATGCAACACTTTGGTGGGAGGAGATACAAGCCAAGACAATGAGAAATGGTATAAATAAAATCATCAGGTGGGAAAGATGAAGGCTAATTTTCTACCAAGTGATTATTGTGGTGAGCTACTTGAGAAATCATAGAATTTGTGACAAAGAGAATTAAGTATTAAAGCTGATATAGAAGATTTTTACGAAATACATCAAGTTAGAGCATTGTGATTTGGTTCACAAGAAGGTAGGCTAATTTTTAATGGGTAGAGGATGAACATTTAGGATGAGCTAATTATGATAAAGATATGGACTAGAAACCCATCAATATAGATTACAAGTCAAAGAAAATATTGCAAGAAACTAATAGGGAACAACCAAAGGTAGACATGGATTTATTAAAGGTAGGGGACATGTGAAAATAAGGCACAATCATCATTAAATGGCCAAATCTCCATATAATAAGAAGGATAACAAAAAAACATACAATTTTTTTTTTTTATCTATTTTGATAATTCTTGGAAATAAATCTAAAAATAAAATAAATAGTAGAACACTTAAAGGGGATGGCATCTACTAATCATAAAATGATATATGAATTGAATATTAAAATTTATTATGGTATGGAAAATATTTCTCTTACTTATTGATAGGGATTACTATATAAGGACACATCACTTTATCCTATTTAAGATGGGTTATTGTAGTTACCAAGAATAATGTTAAAGTTAAGCATGCCAAAAGATTTTATCCTTATTATACTTTGGAATATATAGTACTAGGATCATAACACTTCTTTTAAGAGTTAGAGATGAACCTAGAAGAGATCAAGGTGGATGGTTTCAAGGAACTTGTTTTATAGGTCAGAAATATTTTAACATTGGTTTTACGAATGCCCATAATACAAAGGAGAAGGATCAAGGAAAATTGAGGCTATATATGCAAAAGATTTTTTAAAATCTTTAATTGTAAAATGAAATAATTATAAAACTGCATCATGTAAAGTAGAAGCAAAGCAATGCTTTATAAATTGCTTTTTTTTCTTGCTATTTTTAGCAGTTGAGCATTGAATTTCTTCTTGGTCGGATTGTAGTTTTTAGTTGGAGAGATAAGGTGTTTTTCTTGCTTTAAAAGCGGTTTATTTTATTTTTTTAGAAGCTTGGCAGTTGATGCATACAAAACGTGTAACTTTCCACTTTTATGTTGACTTGTTGCACAGGTTTTGGGACCTTTTCTTTGAGTTTTTTCAAGAGCTTGAATTAGGGTTTGAGACATATATCTTTGGAGAAAACATAGGGTTTTCAGGTTCAGTCTATTTTTTTCTCTTACACATTTATGAGCTTGAAACTGTTTGGTACTCAGTGGAGATTATTTTTGGCATACTCCTACAGTGAATAAAAAACAACATTCCTACCTATCGTTTTGTGTCTATTTACAATTACAATTTGATGTTTATCTTGTGATTTCAGTTTAAGAAGTCCTTGTTATGTCCTAAGTTGTAGTTTGATGCAGAAAAGTGCAAGGATACAAGTTGGATGTTGTGTTTTGAACAAACCTTCATGCAAAGTACTTATGTAAACATTGTTCTTGAGAGGTTGTGAGATTTTTCTTGGTTTTTGAGCACTGTTTGTGAGGAAAATCCAGAATAGTCATTAGTTAATCATCTGATATTTAAAGAATCATTTCAACATCAGAGGTTTTAAGTTTCTATCTTCTCTCTATCCTTTTCCCAAGAAGACTTTTAGAATAGGATCATCATATAGAGAACCAACTCACTCTGGAGATCCTCTTTCTTGATATATCACCCATGTCTGGAAAGAGTTTCAATGTTGCAACAAATAGTCTTATTTTTGGAAAATCTAATCGGGTGCATATCTGATTGCTAACATTTTTTGGCACACCTGGTGGGACTCTGGAAATCAATTTTTTAGAAGTTTAATTCTTTAAATTTTTCTGTTTGGTGTATGCAGTAGGTTTCTCAGCCTTTTTGAGGCCTTTTCAATACACTTGGTGACTCCGTTCTCGATTTTGCATGCAAATCAAGTGCTGGTTTGTTTTAAAAGATTATATTTTGTGGTTTTCTGGTTTATGAATGAATAATCTGTCAAAGCTTCATGATAATGTGTCATATCATCCACCATACCATGATCATGCTACTGGTTTCAATATTATGACTTTTCGAAATCAGCATGCAGGATACTACCACCCACCCACCCCTGCTCATTTTTCATCTCAACCCTCATATGTTCGAACTCAGTCCCAAGATACTCAAGATTTGAGCCTCCAAGATATAAGGCTGAAATACGAAAGGGAGATGAGTGAGATAGAGAGCCAAATAAATATGATTTATCAGTAGGAGGAGATGGCAAGAATAAAGAGCACGTTGCTTGACTACATGATACAATTGGAGGAGATCAGGAAGCCGCAAAAGTTCAATCAACAACAGGAAGAGATGGCTTATCAAACCTATCTTCATGAGAAAGAGTTGGAGGCCCAAAGAATATAGTTTGAGGAGAATTTAGAGAGGGAGGCAACTACACAAAAAAATATTTTGCTTGCTCAGTTTCAAAGGCAAAAAGCCCAAGTAGCACCTGTCATTCTGGAGCATCCCATTCAAGAAGAAGAAGTTGTTTCACAACACAAGGTTGTTATTGGGTCTGTTTCATTGGAGCGAAAAAATATTGAAGATTATTTTGAGGTCTCTAGCTAGTATAGTGATGAAGAGGATCTTGAGAATTAGGAGTAACTGCTAGAAAGGAAAGAGGAGGCTATAGTTGAGGAGCTACAAATTCGAGATAAAGGAATGGTTGGTGGTTCAAAAGTTGTAGCTGATTTATTTCATGAATTACCATTTTTTTTTAAGAGAACATGTAGGTCCCTAACTTACCAATTGAGGAAATTCAACCTTTTCAAGGTGAATTTTTGCTTGATTGTCAGGATCCTGACTATTTTGCTTGTAGAGAGATTTCCACTCTACTAAGTTCCAACAATGATCAAATGCCCTGTTCTAGGGAGCGAAGTGATGAAAGCCATTTAGACAACATACTGATCCATGATAAAATAAATGAGGACAACTCGATTGTGGAGGAGCGTGAGTTTGAATGCATGATTTAGCCAAGGCAAGAAGTGGTTGTGGTTGGTGGGACAGTTGACAAGAGTGACATCACAAAAAATAGTTACAATTTTTTCTTGTCGATATGATGTCCAATTAGACACATTGCTAGTTTGGAGGCCAACAAAAGGGTTGCCATCTTGATTGAATCCAAGCATGAAAGTGCAATTGAGGGACAAAAAATTCAGGTCTTTCCACTGCCTCGAGCAAGTAATGATTATATCCCATATGCAGAGGTTAGTAAACTTGTATATGTTCTGCAAGGTGTGGTAAAACTATCTCATGTATTTTTATCCATTGATACTTGTCATCTAGTTGTCCAAGATCATGTAAAGCATCAAATTTTCTATATAAAGGGCAACTATTTCACCCAACTAGTGAATGGTTTCATTTGACCAACTCCTTTGGCTGGTTAGCATAGTTGAGAGTAGTTGTTACAAATAAGTGTGTTTCACACATTTATTTTCAATATTTATATTCCCTAAGCGTTGTTGTGCATTGTTTTGCTGGCCATCAAGGCCTATTAGTTTGCTTTCAACTTTGTTTGTTTTGTTTTACTGTTGTTTTGGAGTTGTTTCAGTTTTCTAAGTTTCATGGAGGGAAATTTTTGACTCTATGCCCAATAGATTTTTCGAAGGAAACTGATGTATGCTTAGCTGGCAAGAATCTAGTGGAAATCACCAAAATGTTACCAATTTTTTGCTACAGCTCAAATGGTGGAGCTGATTTACATACTGTTATATTTCAAAGTGAAAATGCAGTTATTTCTGAATATGCTGAGTGTTGTTTCACACTTCATTTTTAGTTCATTAAGTGATAGTTATGCTTTGAAAAGAGGAATCAGAGTTTTAGAACTTGCTATTCAATGCTTTACGATCAAATGAAGTACAAGATTGAGCGTTAAACAATAAATAATTTCAAATTCTTTCATTTATTTCACAAAGTGATTCATATTTACAACATAAGTCATTTGATTGCGAGAATACAAATGCTAGTACACATTTGCATTGAGATGCATTTTTTTCCTTTCCAAATAAAAAGTAGAAAGAATGAAATCAAATATCCACACAACCCATGGATGTGACTGTCACAGTGCATCATAAACAACACACTACACAATGGAAGATGCATAAAAGGAAAAAATCACATAAGTACAAACACAATCATCATTCCTTGATTGATTGATGACCAATGTGGAAGTGGTGCACCATTTGTCTTCTTCAAGCTCCGTTGACCTATAGGAAGGAAGAGAGGGATGTTAGAGGCTCTAAATATGAATATACCTATATAAACCATCAATGATTATGTAGTACACTACTAATCATGCACTGAAACAATCAAGAAAAGTGCAGAGATATGAGCTAAAGGAGAAACATCAACATGATCATGATATATTGTTTTTTATGCTAATGTTGTTTGTTTCCTTGTGTAGGTATAGGAAAAGCCATGTAGCTATTTATCTTTTGGAGACCAAGCATGTGGGAAAAAATGGGCTCCCACAAGGGTAGCGCCTGGCATGCTGCCCTTATATGTTATAAAAAGGGTCGAGAAAGGAAGATGCAATAATCATCCTCTTCTAAGCTTTACAATTGAACAACTGAACAAACTACCATACATTTATAACAATCAGATCAACATATAGAATTGAAAATTGCAAATGAAAGCTAATTGGACAGCTTGTTTTAGCTGAAACTATCAATCTATCATGTTTTTGAGCTGTTGTTTTTAAATACTGTTTTCCTATTTTTTAGACTATTGATATTATACTGTTGTTTCATATTTCCTGTTTTGAAACAACAATGCTCTATCTTTTAACAATGACAGGGAATAGTGCAAGGTTATGAGGATATGCCTTGACAAGTGAGGAGATGAACTGGAAATTAAATGGAATGTGCATAGGGAATTCATAATTACCCATGTGTTTTTATCCCAGAAGTGTGGTCATTTTAAAATACAAATTCTACAATTTTCAGTAGGTAAGGATGTGAAGAGTTTGTTTCTAGAATAAAAAAAAACTATCAAAGCATGAGGGAGATTTATAGATGCAAGTTGGAACAACATGAATAAATTCTAGTTTTTGAAAGTTTCATTGTTTTAAGAAATATCCACATACAGACTTTTGCTCAAATACAGATTTTCATCTAATACAATTACCCACATGGTTATTTTATGGAGCAACAAGATATGTTCTTCCTGAAACTCATATACCTGAGTGAGATTTATCAATATTAAGGTGATTCAAATATGTGTTCTCATAATATTATGCACCTAGGTGGGGTGTTTGCAAAAAACAAAATTTACACAGTGTGTCCATGGTCGAGTTGATATAAAAAAATGCATCCAGATGTTCATATTCTTCAAAATTTATAAATACCCATATAGTAAAATTTGAAAATGTGGGAGCCATAATGGTTCGATCCTAGACTCTACATAGATATCACATACAAATTCTTGCTCTTTTTTCTAAAATACCCACATTGGGGTTTCGAATTTAAAGGCAAGAATTTCCATTTTTCTGAGATACCCACGTGAGGGTTCTTTTAAAAAGCAACAAAAATTAATAGAAAAATCATGTGGCCCAAGTCTAATAATGTTTTGAAAGATCATATTAAGCATGTACATGGCGTGACCAAGGGAAAAACGAGTTTAGTTAAAATGAGAAATCACTAAGAGTGTAAAAACCATTTTGAGTTTACTGCATAGTTTTTAAATTTGAAAAACAAAGATGAGGAAATGCATAGACCTTTCTTCATAAAGTCCAAGAGTCAAGCGTGTTCATGGTGTGGCCTATTATGTCTAAATTTTTTCTTATAAAAAATTGCACTCATAGTCTTGCATATTTTTAGCTTTCTAGAGCTTTTGTTTGATAAAGAAAGCAATGAAAAGTGTGGAGGAGAAAAGCTTACCATTCGTAGCTTTAGAGGAAGAGAAACATAGGTCGTGCTCAAGCTTGTTTGGACCTCATAATGCTAAGGTTCGAGCCTTCTCATGGCACCCAAGGTAATGTTAGGCAAGCACAAGAAAAGAGTACATAATAAAATCAGAGAGGAATAGAGGAGAAGCCGCGACCTGTGAGGCTATGTTCCCAACAAAATGCACAGAGAAACAATGCATAAGAAGTGACAAGTCGCCCTTACCACAAAAGGGAGGAGTCTAAATTTTTCAAGCTTCCCAATCTATAAGTTCAAACATGAACATGGTGACACATTCCTTCCCAATAGAGCAAAGTCTCCATTCTCAAAAAGATGTGAAATGTTAGGGCTTGTTCCAAGTTTCGGTCTTTAGGGTTTCCCAAGTCCCTAGGTCGACTTTAGGGTGATTGTTTAAGTTAGGGAATTTCATGAGTACCAATATAATATGCCATGATGGTAGACTAATGAACCTTAAGGAATTTTTTTTATAGCCATACCTTGGGAAAGGCTTCATGCCTTATTTGCATTTTTTGATTAATATTTTAGAAATTAATTAAACTATTTTTTCCTTAGGGATATAAATCAAGTTGATTTTATGTAGGGTCAATAGGTCAGTATGCCTTAGGATTAAGAATAGACCTAGGGTTTATTTTATTTTAATTGTTTTTAGAGAAAATAATTAAAATATGTAAGGAGTATTGTAATTTTATGAATTTTTATAGAAAAAATAAAACTTGTAAAGGAGATATAAGGTATTATATGCAAAACATTTTTTAAAATATTTTATTGTAAAATGGAATAATTATAAAACTACATCATGTGAAGCAAAAACAAAGCAATTGTTTATAAATTGCTTTGTTTTCTTGCTATTTTTAGCAATTGAGCATTGACTTTCTTCTTGGTCAGATTAGAGTTTTTAGTTGGAGAGATAAGGTCTTTTTATTTCTTTAAAAGAAGTTTTTTTTATTTTTTTAGAAGCTTGACAGTTGATGCATGCAAAAAGTGTGAATTTCCACTTTTATGCTGACTTGTTGCATAGTTTTTGTGACCTTTTCCTTGAGCTTTTTCAAGAGCTCGGATTAGGGTTTGAGACACATATCTTTGGAGAAAACTTAGGGTTTTTAGTTTTAGTCTGGTTTTTTCTCTTACACATTTTTGAGCTTGAAACTATTTGGTACTTAGTGGAGATTAATTTTGGCATACTCCTATAGTGAATAAAAAATAACATTCCTACCTATCGTTTTGTGTCTATTTACAATTACACATTGATGTTTATCTTGTGATTTTAGTTTAAGAAGTCCTTGTTATGTCCTAGGTTGTAGTTTGATGCAAAAAAGTGCAAGGATATAGGTTACATGTCGTGTTTTGAAAAAACCTTCATGCAAAGTACTTATTTAAAAAAAATTCTTGAGAGGTTGTGTTATTTTTGTTTGTTTTTTAGCACTATTTGCAAGGAAAATATAGAATGGTCATTAGTTCATCATCTAATATTTAAAGAATCATTTCAAAATCATAGGTTTTAAGTTTATATTTTCTCTCTATCCTTATACCAAGAAGATTTTTAGAATAGGATCATCATACAGAGAACTATCTCTCTATAGAGATCCTCTTTCCTTATAGATCAACCACGTTTGTAAAGAGTTTCAATGTTGCAACAGATAGTCTGATTTTTTGGAAATCTGATAGGGTGCATAGTTGATTCCTAACAATTTTCAAAGGAGCATTCATATATCAAGTTTATGAATACAATATCATTCAAGAGCATCCAATATCATTCAAGAGCATTCAAGATCATTCAATAGAATTCAATAATGATAATCAAGGATTAGAGCATTATTCAAAATTCAAGCATCATGTCAAATTCATCATGCATCATGTTTTTTTTTTACCTAACATTTGTGATGTAGGTTCTTATGAATCAAGAAAGCATTCAAGTCAAGATATATAACATAAAATAAAGTGTCAATATCTACATTCATGCTAGCCATTACCTAAAATATTACAACCTTTGTTTCAAGGGTTTGGTGAGTTGCAACATTGCTTATTTGTTCATTCATCATTCCTACATTCTATTTCTAAATTCATTTAACAATTTGATTACCGAAATTTGGTTTGACCAAGTCCAAACCCTATCCACTAACAAACCAACATTTTCCCCTCACTTTGATGTGTGATTTTCATATGTAGGTTGAAGATCCATTGAAGAGAAATAATTGAGAAAGGTTGTCAAAGTTGTCATCTATCTTGGAAGATAATGAAAAGTCACCTACAGGTTGCAATTTCAGTGTTTCAGACTCAATGATCAAAGAGAAGAAAAGCTACAAGAGAACATTAGAGGATATCAAATTTCTAGATCAACCTTAATACTAGGACTGAATTTCCACTTGTGGCATATGAGTCCTAGTATACTAGATTTCAAGCATTTTTTTGTAGATCCAAGTTTAGCAATTCAAGATTTTGAATTCGGCCTGAAACCCTTAATCGGGACTAAATCGCCCATACTAGAAAATGAGTCACAATGTGCTTTAAAAGTTAATTTTTTGGGAGTGAAGATATTATTCAATTATCTTAAGTTTTCTAGGTTCCCTTTGTCCTTTCTTAGTTCATTATTCTGATTTTTAGTTTATTATCTTAGGTTGCATAGTTAGGTTTACATATCATTGTATTTACTCCTTTCCAGGCCTTTTCTTGGTGGTGAACCCACTTTTTTTTCTTTAATCACACCCCTAATACACATTATTATAGATATCTTTCCCTCATTCCATCCCTATATTTAGATCTCTAAGGTTTCATTCAATGAAACTTGAAGGAAATAGGTGGAGGAACACTAATCCCCCTTTATTTCCATCTCCCAAAAGATAGAACATCATTTTCTTCATTTAATTTTGGTGTATCTAGTCTTTGGAGAATTTATTTATTACTTGGAGTGCATCATAGACCTAGATCTATCTTACATTAACTTTTCATTGGGTCTTTCATTAGTTAATTTACATTTGAGGCTTCTAAATAATGCATCACTGAAAGTGGATATAAGTTGCATTTTTGTATCTTTAATCATTTAATTTCATTTAAAATCTATAATTGCACATGGTCTAGACAACATACAAATGATAAACCTTAACATTCACTTTGAATTCTTATATTTTAGTGTCAAAACTCTAATCTAGGACTCATTCGCCCCACTGGGAGATTTAGTCCTAGTATAGGTTATTTTTCTTACTTTTAAGGAATTCTGTGTTGTGTGTTTTTCACCGTTTTAACCTTTTGAAAACCCTAACTGGGACTCATTCACCCCTCTTGGTGATTTAGTCCCAGATCAAACCTGAAATTACCACTTACAAAATTAAAAACTTCATTTATTTAGTTCTTAGGTTTGCTGGTAACCTATAGTATAAATTTAGAAAGTTTCAAGATTTTTTGATTTATGTATCTAGGTCAAATCATCCATTTATTGTAGTCATTTTTAAAGCATTTAAAAAATCATTTCAATACTAATTTTTTTCATATCTATAGGAATTTTTTTCACATTTCAATTTAGCATTACATAATCTAGATACCTTAATTTTTCATGTTAGCATGTTTTATTTTCAAGAATTTAGTGTTCATAGAATATCACATGGCTTGTATTATTCAATTTTATGTACTAATGGGCATAATCTAGAAAAATAAAATAAATCCTTCGACAAGCTTGTTTGATACCCTCCTAGTATCTATTGGATTTGTAAGAAAATCATAACACAAGAGGATGCAAGCATAGACAATCATAACAATCATAAATTTTCTTCTCCCAATACCTCTCTTATTAGTGACAAAGGTATCTTGGTGAAACAAGATACAATCATTGATATACTTGATTGTCCCTCTCCTCCTCCCCCATGGGAAGATATTAGGAAGCAAGAATATTAGATCATTGAAACATTTCTTAAATACTCCCTACTTGTGAGAATGCTTTAATGAAAGAGGATACAACAAAGAACGATCATGAAAAAAACATTTGTGAAGAGGATATGTTGGTGTTAAGAGATCCAATGAATGATAGTTATAGAATTATTTATATCCTTCTTAATGTTCCTAATGTTCCTAACATTTGGAAAGGTATATTTGAAAAAGAGGATCCAATCATTGGTAAACACGAAAATCATAGTTGTCCTTCCCTTGGCGCCTCCCCTATTTGCAATGAAGTTATTATACAAAATATATTCATGGAATATGATGAAACTCTTGAAATATCTCCTACTAGGATAGAAGTATGACACAAGAGAATGAGACCTTAGAGAAAAAAGATCAAATCACAAGCAACCCTAAAAATCATAGTTGGCCCTCTCCTAATATCTCTCGTAGTTGTGAAGAAGATAGTTTGGTCTTAGAGGATCAAACCAATAAAAGTTGTGAGAATCCTATTTTTCTCTCTTCCTTTGGGGAAAAGAAATTTGAACAAGATAATTCCATTTGTAATGATGGAAATCATACTCCCCTCTTGGAGATAGTGCAATTTTCTATTTAATTTTGACCTATTTTAGTACCCTTGTGTTAAATACCCTATAATTCATCATTATAGGCCCCTAAGTCACTTTATTTCAAATCTCAAGGTTTATTTCAACTAAAATCCTGTAAAAATCCACAAAGCATAAAAAATTCTAACAACCCATGCTGAAAAATTAGGGTAGGACTCATATGTCACTTCTAGCATATGAGTCCCCCTAGGTGGGACTCATATGCTATGAGTGGCATATGAGTCCCATTTGGGCCTTTTTTAAGGTTTTAGTGGGAGTTTCAATTTTTTAATTGAAATTTTTAGTTGATGTTGGCTTTTGAGATCTAAATAATGGTAAATTAGGTGTATTTCCTATATAAACAAGCTAAACTAAGTCATTATTTCATCTAAGAAAGATTGAAGAAGAGAAATTTTATGATCTAAGCATCCACACACATTCAAGAATTCTTCACAAGAGCATTCAAGAATAAGTAATCATCAAAGTTGAAGCCTTGGAGCAATATTATTATGTTTTTGCAGGTCTTCAAGCTCAATTTCATTAAAGATCCAACATTGTCAAGGGTTGATTATGGTTTCCTATGGTGAATCATGATGGATTATAGGTTGGGGAGATGTAACTAGCCATAAATCCAAGCCTAATGACTTGTTTACTAAATGATTCCATCCTCCATTATCACTCTAATTTTAGCCTGAGGAAAGCACATACATTATTAGGGCTCATTTGGGTTATTAGGGATCTCTCAAACTGAATCATTCATGTCCACGCTACATTCTTGCATCTCATTCTAGCACAATAAAATAGGTTTGGATTGCATTTCAAATTTACTAATCTTAAATGGACTTAAGGTTAGGGTTTGTGTTCAAATTTACATTCAAGATCCATTGTTTCTATCAAGATTGAATTACAAAACTAGGGGTTTGACTGAGGGAAATCCCATAAGAAAATCAACTCTATATTATGTATTGTAGGTCTTTTTATAGGTTCAGATTCAAAAAATAGTTTGGGAAAGAAGAGTAGAGATTGGAGCATAGATCTAGACTTTGGATTCCCAAAGAAGTGGAATGAGACTAATACACCAGAAGTGGTGTATGAGTCCCACTATAGGAAAAATTCTCGATTTTTGAAGATTTTGAATTGCAGTATTAGAGACCTATTCCAGTCCAAAAACCCTAAAATGGGAATGATACGCTAGAAGTGGCGTATGAGTCTCAAATTTCCCTAAAAGAAATATTTTCAACATTTTAGAATTGACTCGAAGTCCCTTCAGATCTCTAGGTGCACTTCTATGTTTTTTTCAGTTTGGTATTCAGATTTATACTTCTTTTCTAGGTCATTTAGTGAAGCTTTGCATTGAATTATGTTTTAGTATTAGGTCTTGTATTTCATTATTCTTTCAAAGCCCTAGCTTGGTGGTGAACCCTCTTGTACTCATTAATCATGCCCTACGATGCCCCTGTTGCAGATTTGTTTTTCCCATTCTTATCCTTGGTTTGAGATCTCTAGGGAATCCTTGAATAATATTGGTGGAAATTTGTGTTTGTGTAATTAATTATTTAATTACACTTACATAATTTTACTTAGGCATTTAATTATATTCCTAGGTATCATTTACTAGGTGATAGGTTCACATGTTTTCTTAGGAATAAGATTATGAAATTGTCAACATCATATTACATATTACATCTCAAGCTTTCCTATATAAGCAAGGCATCATATGTTTTTTTCCATATTCAGATTGGAATTCTTGGATCTTAATGATAGCATGCTATTTCTACCATTTATCGCTTGTGGAAGTTATTTTGTCTTGCAGGTGATTTTGGGGTGTTGAGGAGTTCACCATAAACTCCTACATGGTATTAGAGCTACTATGCTACAAACTTCTTTCCATATCTGAGGGGCCAATCTTGACATGAAAGTTTTTGTTGAGTGTGAGTTGAAATCTTGAGGCCTTTCCAATGAATCTAGAGTGTCAAAGAAATTCAAGATTGGCTTTAGTTTCATCAAAATTTGACATATTATTTCAAATCTGCAAGGGTTTGATCCAAGCTTATTTTATTGGGGCCATTTTCATTTTTTCTTTAGAAATCTAGCTTCCTCTCATTCGTAGGAAAAATGATTTATGGATTTTGTAGCTAGGGTTGAAATATCAACTAGCTATCTTTTAGATTTTTCATATCTTGCACAAATATAGAGAAAAAAATTGTACAAAAATTTCCATGCATAATTTTTTTCTTTTGGGTAAAGGTTAAAAAAAATCATTTTCTCATCTTCTGCTTACTGGATTAAAAAACCATTTCTCAATTTTGTTCTTAGCTTCAAAAAATTTATAGGTTTCTCTTTTTATCTACAAATTATGAAAATATTTGTTAGAAATCAAATCAATAGTAAATTATTTTTCTAGAAAACTTGTTTTCTATGGGCTAAATTCAACTTTTTTCTGAAAAAATCATCTTTTGGCCATGGTGTCCATTTTTGGCAAACAAGATACTAACAACAAACTAGTTTCAAGCACTTCATAGTGGTGTAGGCCATATTTCCATATTTTTCATCTACATAAATTTGAGGTTATTTTCCATCATGGAGGCAAATGTTAACATTCATTAGTGCATACACTGTTTCCTTTTTTGTGTGCATTAGGTTTGAATTTTCTCTACACTTCACTTCAAATCCAAATCATTTGTTAATCAACTATTGGTTCATAGATTCTAGAGTTGTGCTAGTTTGTGATTTTTCCAATGTTCCTTGGCATCAAGTTTGTTGTTTCTTTTCATGATTCTGACTTGATTTCTTGAGAAACTCTAATATGATTTTTAGTAAAAAGAAGTTTCTTTCCTTGCTTTCCGAAATAAGGATTCCAGTGTTACTCTATAGTGTACTTCCAGTGCTTCTTTTGCAACAGGTTATCTCATTATGGGGGATTGAATGGCCTCTCTTTTCATCCTTTGTTTGGATGGAGATTGATTGGATTTGCGATGAATATCATTTTTTTTTTCATTTCATCTCTCTTTTGGAGAGGAGTTTTGTCCCATTTAGTTTTATTCTTTTCTTAATTTTTGAGAGATTTAATTTCTATTTGTACATGTGTACCTAAAATGGCCTTGTATCTAGGACCCATCATTTCATATTTGCATCATTTACATAATAGATTCCTTCCTAAGTTGCACTTATGGGGGGTGTTGATGTAATTAGTTATTTGACTACACTTACATAAGTTTACTTAGGCATTTAACTATATTCCTAGGTATCATTTACTAGGTGATATGTTCACATGTTTGCTTAGGATATAATATTAAGAAAAATTTCAACATCATATTACATACTCAATCACAATTGTTCCTATATAAGCAAGAAATCATGTGTACTTTACCATATTGAGTTTGTAATTCTTGCATCTTATTGTTAAGATGATATCTCTACCATTTCTCTCTTATGGAAGCTAGTTTGTCTTACAGGCGATTCCATGGTGTTTGAGGAGTTCAACATAAACTCCTACAATTTTATGTTCTATATCCTAAACCATAGAGAAATATCCATTTTTACACCTATGATTTTGGTGAACTTGTATTTAGAACATATCATTTTTATTTTGAGTGCATCATAGTCCTAGATCTTGCTTGCGTTAACTTTGCATTAGTTAATTTGCATTGAGGGCCTCAAAATTTTGTATTATTGAAAGTGCATATAGGTTAAATTTTTAGCATCTCACATCATTTAAAATAATTTGAAATCTAAAATTTTATGTAGTCTCAATATCATCCAAACTAAAATGTATAAAAAATCGATTAAATTTACTTGAAAATTATGAAAAGAACCCTCACTAGGACTCATACACCCCTCTGGGAAATTTAGTCCCTATGGAAATTTTAAATTGCATTTTAGAAGATTAAATTCTTACTTTTTGGTCTTCTATTTGCTAAGAATATGTGCCTCAAACTCATTGGATGATGCCCTGATATTGTCATCGAGCAGCAAAGTTACTTAAGTGTTTTGTTTATGCCTTTACCACTATACCATGGGTGACATCTTAGTGAGGCGCGGTAGCGTGGAGTTACCATTATATTGTGGAGCCTCTCTTTGATTGCGGTGGTAAAGTGGTGGAACTGCCATACCACAAGGGTGTTCAAGATGGGTTGTGGTAACGCGGTGAAACCATCATACCGCATGGGTTGTAAACCTATCTGGCGATACAGCGGTAACCACCATACCACATGTATCTTTTCCTTGGGCTACGATGGTGTAGTTATCACCATACTCCAAGAGCTTATCGGTCATTTAGAGGTGGAGCTATTATTGCTATACCGTAGGAGGTCATTAGGTTCTTAGCGATAGAGTGGGGTGTTACTGCTATACTGCGGGCATTATCGACCTATCTAGCAGTAGTGAGCTAAACCTCCATACCGCGGGGACTTGTTGACTGGAAAGTGGTCACATGGTATGAAAAGGAAATGCATGGACCTATTGACTACTGATTTGTATGCCATTCAATGGAGGTTCCTAACTTGGAATGAAGTCATTTGGATTACTGAGAGGTTTCGATGGATGGTCTATAGGGGAAGTTGAAACGAACCAGTTGTAAAGAGAATGAATCAATGTGTAATGCCCCGCCAAGTAACCTTAAAGGAAGTTGCAATTAACATCATAAGCGAACCAATTTTTTTTATAAAATGCATTTAACATACACATTCACTTACTAATTAACAACAACCTCTAAGGCTACAAGGTTAGGATTACTTAAACCCACATATACATATTACATATAACCATAGCATTATGAACCTTATGATATAAACATCAAACATCATAAGAATACCACATAACATAATAAGATAATCAACCAAGATATAATCTCATAAACATTATCTTGATCCAATAGTTACATCACTCATTCCCAGAATGAGGCAATAGTACAAAAGATTACAATTACAAACTCCACCTCATACAAAAGAGGGATAAAGTAACTTATACAAATTAAAATATTACAATGCAAGATAATACAACAAGAACCGCGAGTTGTCCAGCTAGATGTCTCGCCACCAAGTACTGAAGATAGATGGGGACCCAACGGTTTTGGTGCATATTCCACCCAACCAATGTGGTACCCGAAGGCCCACCCCCCATGCTAGGAGATAGTAACAAAGTAACATGGACTAAGATCTACAAACACTAACCAAAGACAGACTCATACTGACTCATACTGTTATAACCAACCAAATGAATTAACAAGTACAACTCATTCACTATACAAGTACGAATCAAATACAACTCATTCACCATGCAAGTACGAATCAAACACAATGCACGTACAAATCTAGTACAATACAAGTACAAATCAAATACAATACATGTACACATCAAATACAATACAAGTACAACTCCAACATCACTGACATAGGTCACATTGCTTCCAGACATAAAGTAGATCAAGTATGTTCACAGAACCATACATATAAAATAATTAACAACAGTTGTCATAGATAGAGTGTCATCGCAAGGTTTGTCATGAGATCTCCTCTGGGCATTCTTCATAGGCTCCGGCACAAGTAATCCTGGTGGCCTCAACCGAATCCCGGCACTCATACTCACTCATGCGGAATCAACTACCTCTCGCAAGAGCAAGATAGTTGATCTTGCCATTCCAGGCCTTCTCACTCATCCCAAGTCTAAACAAGCCCTTGCGTCTATGAGTGAGGATTAAATTATCTTGATTAATGTGAAGTTAGTCCTAATCTTCTAAGTACATTATTTTAATTATCACTTGTTTAAATCACTCCTGAAGGTTATCCAGTTTACCTCTTTGGGCTCTAGCGCCTAACAGAAGCCACTCTTCTATTCGACAACACACATCCAAACAATCCACCAAGGGAACCACAAGTGCATACCAACTAGGCATCATAATCCACTCCAACACAAGGAGGATACAAATAATAGAACTCACTCCATACATATTGGAGGCAACAAACACGTAGTCCACTCCTTTCTCAGGAGGTATAAAATATATCACTCCAAACATCTTGGAGGCAACAACACATAGTTCACTCCTTTCACAGGAGGCAACAAGATGAAACCACATAACAAGGTCACTCCATACAAGGAGACACGGATCCCATAATCCGCTCCTAAACCAAGGAGGTGCAAACATCCCCGTTCATGAAAACCAAGTAAAACTGAAAAGACGCCATGCACTACCCAAGGGAAAACAACTGGATGGCATAAAAATTCAACAACCCTTATCCTCTAAGTTCTTCTGGAAGACTTATAATTTAGGACTAACACTAAATCCCAAAACCAACAATGCAACTTGATGACATAGCAACAAAAGCATTCAAGTCATCAATCAAATCTAATATTTGGATTTCCTAAATCCATACTCATTCAATAAGTAGTGTTGACAAAGTCAAAGACATGATAACTAGATCATCTAAAATAATCATAACCTCTATTTCCCTTTTCATTATTGAAATCTTAAAACAATTAAACTTACTTCCCTTTACTGAATATAGAGAATTAAATCCTTTAAGATAATCATGAGGAAGATACTACTTTTGGATATACTAAATCCATACATCTTTCATAATCCAATCACAATGATTCAATTAATCTAAATAGAAATTAATAAATAATATAATTGATTGCCTCATCAATAAAACTTCTTAATTTACTTTTAAATCGACACAAATCCACGCAAGTAAACTTTTTCCATTTCCTAACCAAATCTTACATCTCATTCAATTTTCTATTTAAAACATTCAATCACTTTAATATAATAACATATTGTTTCTCTATCCATTTTCCATATACACTAATCAATTCATTTTTAAATCTCTATTCAATAATACATTGCATGCATCTAATTAAAATAAAATACGATAACAAATTTTACATTGAATATATATATATATATATATATATATGCTCCATATTATATAGACACCATTAGTATTCCATTCACAATGACTAGATTTCTCTATGGAACTAAATAGACATAATAACTATTTGCCTTTTTCAATGTAGTTAGTTCCTAAATTTACTTCTAATGCAACCTAACACTATTGCAAACAATCTTTTCCAATTTTCTATCCGGAGTCTATGTCTTATCAACCATCTATTTAAAAACATGAAATTTCATCAATGTATAAAAATATCTTTTGGCTTGTCTATTTGGCCACGCATTCATATTGTTTATAATTAAATCTCATAATTAAAACAAACATTTAAATATAAATATTTTTATAATTCTTCAATATATTTAAATATCCTTTTCCTTATCAATTTTGACCATACATTCAAAACTTATCATTTAAATTTTTCATGCAAAGCTAAATTACACGCACTCAAATAAAACAAGGTAAATACTGATTGAAAATACTCATGGATATATATATACATTTCAATATATTTTTTCTTCAATCATATTAACAAAATAAATATTTTCTTTTAAATCAAGTAATTACTTCTATTTAAAAATATCTTTCTCTATACATTTTCTACACATACTAATCATTTCTTTTAAAACACTAATAATATCCAATTTGCAAACAACAGAATAAAATAAGATAAAATATTATTTATTCTCTCAAATGGATATATACCTTCACTATATATATACTAAATATAAATTAATATATTTAAATATATTTAATCATTAACATATCTTCTATTCTTTGCAGAATATCAAATTGATTAATTCAAAATAAAATATCCTTTATCATCAATATTCCAAAATAAAAATATATTTTTTCCAATTAAATCAAATTAATAATTGGACCTTTTACATATCGATTTAAATTTCACAATTCAATTTTAAATTATGCATTCTTTAAATCAAATATTTAACTCCTTCAATTAAACTTTAACAAGCCATTTTAAAATAATAATAATTTTCCCATATGTTTATAATTTTAATTCCACTAATCTAATATACAAATTTTATTTAAAATAATATAAATAAATATAATACTTTAGTATTATAAATTATAATATAAAATATTATTAAATAATATTTTAATATTATAATAACAATACATAAAATATTAATATTTATAAATATCAATTTATTATTATTTTATTTTCAAAACAACCATGGAAAAATAATTTAACAATAGTCTCATGTTTCAAGCATAGTTCAAAAACTACGATCTGGGTATTTGAGATTTTTGGATAGGGGTTAGAAAATTTCAAAATGCAGAAACCTTTTAAATTTCTTGAAAACCCAGTTTGTGAAAGTGAAGTTATAGGAGATGCAATCAGACCATTTTACCATGAAAATATAACTATACTGCAGATTTTAAAATCTGATTTTTAATAATAAACAGAGGGTTTCATTTTCTAAAAACATTCTAAATGTATTGTTCAATCTCTATGTTTGATTTCAATAACAATAAAATCAATTTCTCCAAATAATTTAAATTCAACTAAGGTTTTCACAATTTTCACTCAAGAATTTTTACAAGCAAAGGCTGTAACTTTGTTTAATTCTTTTCTTCTAATATCAATTTTATTTTCTAAAACATATTTAACAAATAAATCTTTAATCACTACTATTTAAAAAAAAAAACAACCAAGAACAATAAAATACAAAGAGGAAGACCTGGTACAAGAAGCTACAGGAAGAGATGAATTTTTGATGCAAGCCTCCTCCAAAGATTTTTTTCTTGAATTTTCTTCAATCCTCCAAAGAATCCAATCCAAAATCCAACAAATGCAAACAATCTTTCCTTCAATCAATTCTACAATCAAACTTTCTTCAAACCCTTGTGCAAATTTTCCAAAATTTCTTTCCTGCTGTAAAAATGAATTTTCCTAAAAACTTTCTTCCCCTAAAATTAAAACATATATTCTTATAAATCAAAAATACCTAATTCAACCCTAATTCACATTACATGCAAATTAGATATTTCAATTTCAATTTCAATTTCAACTTTAATTTCAATTTCACTTTTGGAAAACCGACTTTCAATTTAAAATGCAATTTCAAATAATAAATTAATTTCCAAAGTTGCAACTAATTTCCCAAATAAACATTTAATTACAATTTCTAATTTAATTCCCACACGTTGAGATTAAATTCCAAAATTATTTTTAATTCTTTTATTTCCTTTCATTCTCTTGCCTCACGTTTAATTAATTAATTTAATTATTTAATAACTAAACTCAACCCCCTTGGATTAAATTTAATTAATTAAATAATTTAAATATAATTAATTAATTTAAATATAAACTTTTATCCACATTGCATTATTTAAATTAAATAACTATCAACATGACTTAAATGCAATTATTCTAAATATCTATTTTCAAAACAAGAATTCTTCAGAATTAAATAACATCAAAGCAAGACAGACAATGACTCGACACACACAACTGATGACACACTAAGGCTAGGGTATAGACTTGACACATGTTATGTAGCTACTATCTCCCGTTCAACTTAACCGCTGGATCGACACGCTCAAACCTGTGAAACCAGGTGGAGTCGATGTCATGTACCTGCAATCCTGCAACCAAGTAAACAACATCATACGATATATCCAGCATATAATACACACCGTGAAAAAGGAATTACGGATTCGCAGGGCACTCACAAGCGAGTGATGCGAAACCGTCCTCTTCACCAATACACTCATCGAAACTGACACTTCCATCATAATTCCAATAGTCTCATAATAACATCTCATGCTAACTCTACAACATCATTAATCCATAATACATGTGAAACAATAATCAGATAACTACATACCACAATAATGTTGTCGCTCAATAGTAGCGATCAAAACATCATAACAAAATGTATCCAATATCAAAGTAATTGCAACCAAACATAGCATAAAGCAACTTGAACAAGAAGCAAAACGGAGGGGTATTACACAATCAGGGAAGTTTCTATACATTGCAATGAATGGGAACTATGAAAGGTTGAGTGATTAAGTAGTTTGAACGATGGACAATCGATGAGTGATCAGTTTTGTGAGTTTCATTATATGTTGTAAGGGAAAATTGTAACAGTGTTATTTTATACAAGGTTGATCAGAGAGATGTTGCTATAAAATTGCCATCTAAAAGGAGAGTTTGAAACATTTATGTAAATACATTTACTATAATACAAGTGATTTGCTTTGGTGTGGTGGGTTTTTCTCCTGAAAGGGTTTTCCCATGTAAATATGGTGTCAATTGTCTTTGAGTTTTTTCTCTATTTTGTTATTTATTTCATGTTCATCTTAAGGGACTATAATTGTAAACTTTAAAAGTCATATCTATATTCTCCTCCGAGTTTTGGCATTAGAAAGATTTGTTCTACAATCAAAATTTTCCTAACAAGTGGTATTAGATCGTGGCCATTTGTGTTATCATTGTGGGTAGGTTGTTTTTTTGTGTCAGTTTCTATTTAGTGGGAGTTTTGTAGAAGTCTTGAATTTGTCTAATTATAGATTGAGATGGAAATGACAAGTATGTCTGGAAGGATTGAAATTGAGAAATTCAATGGGAGAAATTTTGAGTTGTCGAAACTCAAAATGGAAGATCTATTAGTTGACCGTGAGCTTTGGGTTGTTTTGTTTGGAAAAAAACCTAGTGGCATGAAGCAAGAATATTGGGAACTAGAAGATTGAAAAGAAAAAGGGTTGATAAGACTCTGTTTAGAAAATTTAGTTATTCTGAATATTCATGAAGAGAAGACTACATCTTATTTATGGAAAACACTTTGAGATATTTATCAGGGCAAGTCCTTGGTGAATAAGTTGTTCTTGAGGAAGAAGTTGTATTGTTTGAAAATGGAGGGAGGAACATCTGCTACTAATCATTTGAATACCTTTAATATGTTGACTGCTTAGTTAATGTGAAGATTGATGAAGAAGATCGATGTATGCTCTTGTTGTGTTCTTTTCCGGATGCATGGGATCACTTGGTGATGGTGATTGGGAGCATGAAAACCAATTTCAGTATGGAAGATGTGGTTTCTTCTTTGTTATCAAAAGAGATGAGAAGGAAGTCCTCAACGATGGCGAAGGAGGCTCCATCAATTCGAGGTAGATCGAAAGAAAAAGGAAAGAAGAAGGACAATAAGTCCAAATCAAAATTAGTAGGGAGATCAAAGTATCCTGGAAAGAATTCCAAGGTGAAGTGTTGGAATTATGGGCAGCCTAGTCACGTCTGAAAGGATTACGAAGAGGAGAAAAAGAAGTGGAAGAGGAATTCTTCCAACAATGATTCTTCTCAAAGCGATGCAAATGCCTTTATTGCAGCCTTGGCAACTGAGGCATTAGATGATGTTTGGCTGATTTATTTTGGAGCATCATTCCACATGAAATCTCATAGAGATTGATTTTAAAATTATGAAGAATGCGATGGTGGAAAGGTGTATGTAGAAAGTGATTCATTTGTAGAGATAATTGGTCATTAAAGAGTCAGAATTCAGTTTCCTAATGGAAGAAATATGGGAATTGAAGGAGTAATGCATATACCAGGTTTTGCTCAAATTTTACTTTTTGTAAGCAAGCTGAATGATGTTGGAGTGCAAGTCTCATTCTCTAGCAATGGTTTTAAAATTACTATAGGCTCGATGGGGCTGGCTAGGGGTGCCCAGATTGGTAGTTTGTTTAGGTTGGATGCACTAGTTGTTCAATGCAATAATGTCTCTGCAAAGTCACATTAGGTTGTTCATAAAGAGAAGAATGATAATGTTCCTATTGGGACAAATTCCTTGAAAGTTAAACTTCCAACAAAAAATACTATGCTCTGGAATCAAAGGCTCAGTCAGATTGGTGAAAAAGGTTCGAAAGCCTTGAAAAATAAAGGCCTCGTTGAGGGGCTTGATGATTATAACCTTGAATTTGAATTTAGTGAAAATTGTATATATGACAAATAACACCTTGTTTCTTTTACTCTAGTCCTCACAAATCTTCTGGTGTTCTGGATTATATTCATTCTGATGTGTGTGGTCTAGTGGATGTTCCTTCATTATCGAAGTCTAATTATTATATTTCTTTTATTAATGATTATTCGAGAAGGGAATTTGTGTATTTAAAAAAAATTAAATCAGAAGTGTTCAATCATTTTAAGGAATTTAAAAACCTTGTGGAAAATCAGTCTGGAAGGAAAATAAAGTGTCTAAGGACTGATAATGGTGGTGAGTTTTGTTTTGATGAGTTTGAAAGGTATTGCAAACAACATGGGATTAAGAGGCATAAACATACATGTTACAGTCCACAACAAAATGGAGTTGTTGAAAGGTTGAATAGGACGCTGATGGAGAAGGCAAGAAGTATGTTGAGAAATGCCAGTCTAGAGAAAACATTTTGGGCTGAGGTTGTGGCTACAACATGTTACTTTTTGCATCGTTCGCCTTCTTCAACACTTGTTGATAAAATACCTATGGAAGCTTGGTCTGGTAAGAAGCCCTCTCTAAGCCATATTCATGTCTCTGGCTATGAAGCATATGTTTATGTGTTAGATGTGAAGAGATCTAAATTGGAAAAAAAAGCTGAAAAATGTATCTTCATTGGGTATGGCCTTGGTGTGAAAGAATACAAGCTTTGGAATCTTATGACTAAGAAGGTATTGTACACCAGAAGTGTAATCTTCTAGGAAGTGAAACCTTCTTCAATGGATTTGCAGTTAGGGATGAAAGAAGAGAAAAGGAAGAATGATGTCTTTTAGATACCTCTAACTCCAAAAAAAGAGGAACAACACATTGAAAGTTTACCTGAAACTAAGGAGATTTTGAGCAACTCTAAGAGTTTTGAAGAAGAAGAAGAACCGCAACCTCAACCTCAACCTATGAGGAGGTCTACACATGAAAAAAAACAACCAGATAGGAATGGATTCTCAATGTTAGATTCTAGTTGTGCCTATCCTTTGATTACTAACATGGACAAGCCTAGAACTATAAAAGAGGCAACTGAAATATCTGATTCAGATTCCTGGTTGGAAGCCATGAATGAAGAAATGGCATCATTAAGGAAAAATGATACTTGGGATCTGGTTCCATTGCCTGAAGATAGAAAGCTTGTGGGCTGCAAATGGGTGTTTAAAAAGAAAATTGGTCTAAATGGTTGTGTTGAAAAGTATAAAGTGAGGTTGGCTGCAAAATTTTATTTTGAGGTAGAGGGAATTGATTATGGGGAAATTTTTTCTCTAGTAGCAAATTTGACATCTATCAGATTTACTTTGTCACTTGCAACATCATATGATTTGGAGATTGAGCAGATGGATGTGAAGACAATTTTTCTTCATGGTGATCATGAAGAAGAGATTTATATGTCCCAACTTGAGCACTTTTTGAAAAAAGGTAAAAAAAAATCTGGTTTGCAAGTTGAAAAAATCTATCTTTTGTTTGAAACAATTTCCTAGGATGTGGTGCCTGAAATTTGACACATTTTTTTTGTCATTGGGATTTGTAAGATCAAAATCAGATCATTTTGTGTACTAAAAGATTGAAAAATGACCGGGTTCTTATTATTGCCCTTTATGTTGATGATATGTTATTCATAGGAAATAATAAGTTAATGATTTTGATCTAAATTCTTAGTTGTCTGCGAAGTTTGGAATGAAAGATCTTGGTGCAACAAGGTATATTTTGGGGATAGAAAAAGAAAAAAAAATTGGCTTGGCCAGAGTAAGTGTATTAACACAGTTATCAAGTGATTTGGTATGAATGATTGCAAGAAGCTAGTTGTTCTAGTTTTGAAGGGAACAAAGCTATCTATTGAAGATTGTCCAAAATATCCTAGTGAGATGGAGGACATGAAAAAAAATTTGTATGCTAGTGAAGTTGGTAGTTTAATGTATGCAATGGTCTATAAAAGGCTAGACATTGTCCAAGCAGTGGGAGTTCTTAGCTAATATACGATGAATCCAGGAAGGACACATTGGAATGCTATGAAAGGAGTGTTTAGATATCTGAGGGGCACTTTGGAATATTCTCTATGCTACCATGGAATTTTTTTTGGATCACAGAGGACTCTTGGTGTTCATGGATATGTGGATTTTGAATGGGCAAGGGACATTGACAATAAAAGATCCACCAATGGATATTGTTTCATGATGAATGGTTGTGTAGTAGTTGGATGAGCAAGCGGTAGCCTGTAGTCGCTTTATCTACTACATAGGCTGAGTACATGGCAACAAATCATGCCTATAAGGAAGCCATTTGGCTTAGAATATTATGTTTTGATATTGGTTTCAATGTAGGGCAGATTATTATTTATTGTGACAGTCAGAGTACCATTTTTCTAGCAAAAAATCCAACTTTCCATGCCTAGACGAAACATATTGATGTACAATATCACTTTGTTCGAGATATTGTGGAGGATGGAAAGGTCGGTTTAGATAAGGTTGATACTCTGAATAATGTTGTTGATGCATTGACAAAGCCAGTGAGCAAAGAAAAGTTCAGATGGTGGATGAGTTCGATGAGCCTTGGGATCCAAAATATTCAATGACTTCAGGTATTGAAAACGGTTCAGTGAGCTCTTCGTCAAGTGGGAGATCATTTAGAATACATGCCTCAAAATCACTAGTTGAAGCCCTAATATTTTCACTGAGCAACAATGTTACTTAAGTGTTTTGTTTATGCCTTAACTGCTATATAACAGGTGACATCTTGCTAAGGCGTGGTAGCGTGCCATCATACCGCAGAGCCTCTCTTCAATTGCAATGGTAAAGTAGTGGAACCGCATACTGTGAGGACATTCAAGATGGGTTGTGGTAATGCAATGGAACCGTTATACCGCAAGGGTTGTAGAAATGTCTAGTGGTAGAGCAATTACCACCATACCGCAGGTATATTTTCCTTGGGTTGTGGTGGCACAGTTACTGCCATACCACAAGAGCTTATCGATCATCTAGTGGTGGAGTTGTTACCGCTATACCACAGGAGGTCATTGGGTGCTCAGTGGTAGTGTAGGGTGTTACTGCTATACCATGGATGTTGTCGATGTGTCCAACAGTAGTGAGGTAAACCACCATACCACAAGGACATTTTGACTAGAAAGCAATAGCATGGTATGAAAGGGAAAAATGCAGACCTATTGACTACTAATGTGTAAGCCATTAAGTGGAGGTTGTTGACTTGGAATGAGGCCTTCTGGATTCCTGAGAAGTTTCGACAGTTGCTCTGCAAGGGAAGTTGAAGTGAACTAGTTGTACAGATAATGAATCGATTGTGATAGTTTCTTTACATTTCAACAAACAAGAATTGTGAAAGGTTGGTTGATTCAGTAGTTTGACAAATGGATGATCAATGAGTGATTAGTTTTGTGAGTTTCATTTTATGTTGTAAGGGAACATTGTAATAGTGTTATTTTATACAAGGTTGATTAGAAAAATATTGCTGTTGTAAAATTGTCATCTGAAAGGAGAGTCTGAAACTTGTATGTAAATCCATTTACTGTAATACAAGTGATTTTCTCTGGTTTGGTTTATTTTTCTCCCATTAGGGTTTTCCCATGTAAATATGGTGTCAATTGTGATCGAGTTGTTTCTTTGTTTTATCATTTCTTTAATGTGCATCTTAATGGATTGTAATTGTAAAATTTAAAAGGAATATCTCTATTCTCCTCTCAGTTTTGGTATTAGGAATTTTTTTTCCATAATCAAATTTTTCCTAACACTATTTGTTATTGATAGCTTTTTGTTTTAGTTTGGATAATTTATGTTACATACATTTGAGTAGATCTAGATTAATTTCACTTGTGGATAAAATTAGATTATTGCACTTTTTATCATTAGTTCATAGTTCATTTAGATTAGATTAAATTTAGTTTTCGCTAAAAAAAAAAACCATAAACACTTGAAAACCAATGAACCACTTGGATAAATCATATTTTTTTATAAATTAAGTAGGTTTCAAGGGACTTGATCCCATGGTTACAACCAATTACCAAAAAGGAACCATCAAAAGGTGGGAAACAACACCACCCACATGAACCAAAAAACAACAATCAGATAAGCACACACGTTATCATTTAACAAAGTAACCATAGTTCAACCAGTAATAATGAAAAAATTAGGTTTCTACTAGCATACTCAAAACTACATAAACCATTAACCAAGTCCACAATATCCTAGGTGGTCTTCCACCAAAGTAGAGTTATAATAAAATAACAGTCCAAGATACTAAAGAAAATGGACCAAAAACTTAAAGCAGTAATCAAAGCAACAACAAGAAGCCATGACTTGGATTTCTTCATAAGGTCCCCAAATTCACCTATGAGAGAGATATACTCTCTCTAGTTAGCTTCCTCATACTTATCCAACTTCTTTAGATTATCAAGCTTTCCTTATCTTTTAATATTCCTATTAATTTTGGTCTCTCCAGAAATAGCTCCTAGCATCAACCTCCTCATCAGTCTAATGGTTATCTTCAAATTGAACCTATCGAAATGTTAGTCTGCTCTTCAAGAAATCAATGCTAGACTCATCAATGTGTGTTTTCATCCCTATATTCCTATCATCCCGCACATTCTCAACTTCATTCTTTTGTTCCTCAATTCTCTCAATTTTTTCTTCATTGTCTTCCATTTCTTCATTTGAATCTTCGCCCATATCATAAGAATATTCCTCAAAGTCCATGTGTTGATAATCATCTTCATCACGGTCTTCAAAATATTCAAAATACAACAATTCCTCCTCACCCATATTCACAATATGTTTTCCTTTTTTATCCTTATAGGAAGCTTCAGCCAATTGTGGAAACCTTCTACCACAACTACCTCCACTCTCTTGACCCTGCAAAATATCCTTTGACTCATCACTATTCACTCCTTCCTCAAAAAATATTGATACTATCTTTAGGGTTAATATCTTCTTTTCATTTCTTAGCCTTGGAAAGTTCCAAAAGCAGAGGAAAATGTTTTCTTTTCTCTCATGTAGCCTTTAAGAGCTTAATTTCTAAAACTCTTTTTTCCTCTTTTTTCAGTTACATAGGGGTGGAGAGATTGGAGATATTGGCCATATGTGATTGAATCTTCTCAGAGATTAGCAACCTCCTAACCACAACTATAGAAGGTGGGTAGGGAAGAGGTTCCTAAGCAGGGATTTCCTCAACAATAGGGTTAACATTAACAATATAATTATCCTCAAAAACAAGATTTTCATCAACGGGTTGTTCTTCATTATCCTCCTCAAAACATTTGGGTTTATCATTTCTACTAGATAAAGGATTAGCATGGGGATTGAGAGTTAAAGCATACTTGTACATGATTAGCATCAAACCCTGGTGTAGAGGATAATTGGTGCCTTTCTCAATATTGAGCTACATAGAGGACAATAAATAAATGGGAAGATTAATACACTTGCCATGCCTAATGTGATTGAGTAGGGGAAAATGGTACACATGTATCGACATATATCTACTCTCTAAATTAAATTATTGCATAAAAAATGAGCTAACCAAAGCAAAGGGATGAGGTAGTTCCAACCTAGCATACTTGGTTTGAAATCTTTTGAACTTCTCATCTTTATGCAGGAATTTGTCCACGAACCTCTAGTAATCGGTTCAACTTTTCTTAGCAACTTAATCCCTTCATTTTGTAGACCAGTAGCTTTAACAATGAACCTTAGAGTGAACTCAAACTTCACCATGCCAATGGAAACACACCCATTCCTCCAAGAATTTGTGAACTTAGCCATAAGATTATCATTATACCCTTTTAGAGATTGAAAGAGTGGAACCATCCCAACATTTTGGAAAAGCCTCCATAAGTCCACATTTTTCTTAAGTGCTAGACAATTTGGAGGCTCTATGCACTTTTTTGGCACTCTAATTTTTATTTTCTGCAAATTATTAGGCTATTGCAAGCTTTTCTTCATAATCCCCCACCACTTCTGCTTTATTTCCTTAATGTAGTAGACACTCTCTGGCCAAATAACAAACAAATCTAATAAAAAATGCAGAGTCGAGAAATTTATTTTAGGGAATTCTAACATTATAATTCCCAATACCATTAAGCCATTATTATTCTTACAGTTATTAAAATCATTAAAGATTAATTTATCTTGCACAACCTCACAATTTCATGAATAGCTGTTGCAAGGCAAATTGACATGATTATAAATGACAACCCTTAATAACTTGAGAATATACATGTGATTATCCATCACCTTAGGGAAGGAAGAATAATTAATTTTCCTATCATCTAGGCTCCTCATTAACAACCCTGTACTCCCAATATCATCATTACAATGTAAGCCTTTAAGAACCACATGATAACCCTATATACCACTTAACTTCACCATTTTATCTTTGCATCTTATAATCATTTTAAAATTTCTCATTTAGTATCACATCTCTCAAATATTTTGGCACATTTCCTTTAGTCCATTGAGTCCACCCCATACAACTTATTACCACATTGGAAGCATAGTCAACAAATTTTTTGCCCTCTTTATAGACATGTTGCACTCTACAATTTGTAAAGTAATTCTTCAAGGTGTGGAATTTATCAATTATATTTTTTAATTCTCATGGTGGCATCGCCTCTCCATTTAGATATCCACTATAATCTTGGAATCCCCTTCAAGAATGACATTTTTTATTCCAATCTCCTTGAGAGTATTTAAGCCTCCCAACACAACCATTGATTTAGCTTTATTATTAGATGAAACCTCCAAGTTCACACCATAACCCACTATGCATTCCCCTTTGTGATTTCTTATTCGACCTCTATACCTAGCTAAACACAAGTTCCTTTTTGAGCACCCATCAAAGTTACACTTTGTCCAATCCTTTTGTGGATGGCTCCACACTGTAGCAAATCTGTTTAGCATTATATCTGAATTTAATTTTTTTAGATCCTTCCTTATGCCCTAGTTCTATTTAATTCTCAATTCTTGGTAGTTAGGACAAGCTTTGGATAATTTGTATCTTCTAGCTTCAATGTTTTCTTTTATCTTAGTTTTAATGATCAAACTCACCTCTTGACTACATCTCTCCACTTCCTTGAAATTCCTATTGTTTTTTTCCTTCCATAATCCCCAAGTGACAAAGGGAGGAACTTGATTCTAGAGGTCAATGATTACATAAAAGGGGACTATATTGGTTTACAATTTTTGGCCAAACTAGACACTGAAATTATTATTTTTAACTAAATCTTCAAATTCGAGCACCTATAGCAGCGAAACCATGAGGAATTTGAAGATGATGCAAACTAGAGTCTCATCACATTTAGTCTGTAGATTCTAAAAAAAATAAAAATTAATCTTTTTGGAATTAGATTGCACTTCTTTTTCCATCTCCCATGAAAACTAATTATTTTCAAAAGACAAAATTTTTAAAAAGTGACGCACACCGTATAATGCATAATATTTTTTTATGATGGCTAAAATTCTAATTATTTCGAATTTAGATTTGTAACTCTAATGTATTGTGCTTCCAATTGATTAGATAGTTTTTTATTAAGTATTTTTTCTTTAATTAAGTTTCAAATTCAAACCAATTATAATGCAGACATAGCACGACCATAAATTGCGTAACCTTTTTTGTATATATCAAAATGAATTTTTTTTTTTTTTTTGGATCAAGGACTTCAAAATATGGTGCACTCATATTTTTCAATTTTATTTTTTTGATAATTTCCTATTTTTCCACATGTGGAGAACATAGACCTTCATTTTCTATGAAAAACCTATGTTTAATAAAAATAAAAATAAAAATAAATAATAAAATAAAAACATATTAAAATTATATTTTTTGGATAGCTCGCTCTAAGGACTACCATAATAATTTCAAATAAATTTTAAATGAATTCATTTGATCTGCCAAAAGGTAAATCAAAAGTGATTTTTTATCAGCATTTTGATAGGTGTAAAAGAGACTCATTTATATGTATGGTTTAAAACTAGCAAATTTTTATCCAAGGGGGTTTGATCTAAGGTAGTTTGATCAAACCCTCTTCAATTGGAATCCTTAAAATGGAAATTTTTAAGGCTTAAATCATTATATTTTCTAAAAATATGTGATTTCAGCAAAAATCAATTCCTCTCAAAAATTGTAAACCAAATTTGTTAGACCACCTAGTTACATCTTCATGGAGTTAGGAAACACCTAGTCAGAAGACATCAAAGCCAAGAAGTAGGACCAAAAATCCCTTTCAAATTTCCAGTTGAAGGAAAAATACATGATTGACTCCTCTTCTTGCTTGTAAAGAGAACATCTATTCACTAGTTAGAAACCCCTCATGACTAGATTATTAATATTCTAACTCCTCCTGACCAAATTATTAATAGTAAGAATATTTCCACGAGCCACGATCCAATAAAAACAATTTATGTTGGGAACAAAATTATTTAACCACACCTTATCCGAGAAATGGTCTATCGAGACATCCAAAGGCTTCACTACTTCCTTATAAGCATTTTTTTTAATGAGAAACAGCCTGAAGAGTTGCCTTTCCAAACCCATTCATCTTCTCTTCCCCTATAAAACCACTTAGCCTCACCAATAAAGTTATGTAGATTTAGAAGAATCAGGTCCCAATTTACCTCCCTTTGACCTCTCAGATTATCCCTCCTTAATAGCATTTTATACTCCTTCCATTTAGGTTCCCCCATCTCCCAATTAATATATATTTAGAAACCCTTTTTCCACATAATCTATTTAGATTTACTTTGAGGGGATTTAGTTCTTCAACTAAGGACAAAGTAGAGGACTCTATCCATGGGTCCTTCCAAAAATCAATATTAGTTTTTATTCCCAATTCTCTTTCTTACCCCCTGCTTCAACATATATTTTATTTTAACAAGATGATTCCATATGGTCAAACCACTAGGCTAGTCTGACATAGAGAGAAAATAGCCATAATTATTGTTCCACAAGTACTTAGCTTGGAAAATTTTTACCTAATATTTTGAGCCTTTAAGAAGATTTTGTCCAATTTTAGTAGAAAGGGATTTGGTAAGCATGTATATTCTTCTTATTTTCAACCTTCCTCTCCTTTTGGGAGTGGAAATATTTTCCCAAAAAATCAAGGACAGTCTATTTTTTTCTTCAATTCCAGACCATAGAAATCTTTTCTAAATGCAATCTATCTTTTCCCCTATGAAAGTAGGAATTTTAAATAGAGATACGTAGTGTACAAGAATATTTTTTAGTGAGGCTTTGAGAAATTGAACCTCCCTATCCAAGATAAGAAGCTTCCCCTTCCATCTAGCAATATTTTTTGAACTCTCTCAATCGGTTGATTCCAATAGTTATTTTCCAAATTGTTAGAGATCAAAGGTAGCCTTAGGTAGGCATTAAAAAATATAGATTCTTGACACCCCAAAATTTTAGTCACTCTATCTTTAATCTATTGATCAATGTTTAAGAAGTAAACTTTTCTTTTTTCATAGTTTATAAAGTAACCAGAAACAACAACATAATCATTCAGAACCTAGTTCCAAAGATCCACCTCATCCATTGAGGCTTCCTCAAACATTAGAGTATCATCCATAATTTTTTGATGGGAATCTGACATAAGAGAGGAAGTAGCTTTAACACCTTTCAAAGCTTTGGATTCTACCAATTTTTGAATATTCCTACCAAGGACTTCAGAAACAATGATAAAAAGGTAGGGGGATAACGGCTGACCTTTCCAAAGACCTCTTCCACAGGAGAAGAAACCTTAGGGGACACCATTAACTAGAACATAACACATGGGAGAGGTAACACTGGTAGAGATCATCTTTAGAAAATTTCAATCTATCTGAAATTTCCTAAGAACATGAAAGAGGAATGAATAGGAGACTCTATCATAGGCCTTATAAATGTCAATTTTAAAATCCTTCCTGAGTTTTGTAGAGTGGTCCACTGAATGGATAATTTCATGGGTAGAAATGACAATGTCAAGAATGTTTCTTCCTTGGACAAAGCCTTTCTGGTTAGGGGTTATCATTTTACCAGGCACTAGTTTGAGCCTAGACACCGAGATTTTTGAGAAGATTTTATAGACCATATTGCAAAGCCTAATAGGTCTTCAGTCCTTCATAGCCAAGAAATCAAAATGTTTTGGGATAAGGGCTAAAAACGTGGCATTCAATTGGTTAAGAAGCCTACCTGATCTAAAGAAATCCCTAGTAGAATTGAGGGGGTCATTTTTATCAATTTCCTAATAGGTCTAAAGAAAGGCAGGAGGGAACCCATCCAGACCAAGAGATTTATAAGGTCCAAAGAAAAACACAACCTTTTTAACTTCTTCCATAGAAACAACATTAGTCATAATATTTAAATAAAGATCATTAATAACCTTAGGAATCACCTCAAAGAATTCAACATTTACCTGATTAACATTTCCTTGTGCCATATGGTATGTGAAGAAGAAGTTAAAAGCTTCCAGTGCAATCTCTTCTTCAATGGTAGCTATAGAACCATCCTCTCTCACGAGCGATCTAATCCTATTTATACTTCAATTTTTCAATGTGGATTGGTGGAATAATTTAGTATTTCTATCTCCTTCAATTAACCATTGAACCCTTGACTTCTATTTCCAAAATATTTCCTCCTTTTTGTTTATCTTAAACCATTGGGATCTTAGGTCTCTTTCCTTAGCACATATCTCTTCATCCACCTAACCAATCTCCATAATATATTGAACCTATTTTAAGCGATTTCCTAGGCAGTTATTTATGAAAATATGTTAGCAAATGTTATCTTATTCCATCATTTCACTCTTTTCTTTATTCTACTCAATTTAACCACCAAACAATACATAGGGGTGCTAGTAGTAGGCTCTTGCCACTAGGATTGAACAAGAGTATCGAAATTTGGGTGGAGACTCCACTTTGCTTCAAATCTAAAAGGGAAAGGTCCTTGGTTACAATCCACATTTATTTTTAGCATTAGGGAATTATAATCTAATAGTGTCCTAGGTAGAGTTGAAAGAGAAAGGAATTGTGAGATATTCCAATTGCCTGAGATTAGAAATTGATCTAATTTAACTTGGATCAGATGGTTTCCATTCCTTCTATTAGACCAAGTATACTTAGTGTCTTGGAGGGGGATATAAATAAGACCTATCATTTTAAATAACTCATTCACCTCCATCATGCTATTAGAATGAGCATCCTTCCCCCCATATTTCTCTTAGGGTAAAAAAGGAGAATTCATATCCCCTCCCAACATCTAGTTGTCATATTTTCTATTAGCCATGGCATCACTTAGTTTTTCCCAAAGTAAGACTCTATCACTACTTAGGTTAGGATAATATATATTTATTAGGGTCCATTTATCCTAGGAAATCAAATCTTCAAAGACATTCATCAGATTGTTCCTACTAGTAGAACATAAATTACCTTTTAGTTTAGAGGGATTCTAGAGAGTGGCCATACCTCCTAAGACTCATTTTACCTTACTCGCAAAATAGTTCATGCCAAGCCAGATGCCCAAAATAGCCTTATCAAAATTATCTTTCCACTTTATTATCAAGAATACAAGATTTAACCAAAAATTATTTGTATGATCTATTAAGACCCCTTATATTCCATGATAAATACTTCATAAGTAAAGAAAAAAATAATACCACCCAATCTACAAAGAATTGCAAGAGCTACTTCTACTTGTGCATCGACCCTGCAATTGAGTCCAAGGTTATTTTTCTTCCAGCAGCCACATTCCTCACACTATCTTAAGTTCTAGAATCCTTTTGGGAAGGTCTTACCACCTTATTTCCTCCTACCACATGCAATTTATTTTTCTTCTTTGATTTAGTTGGTGTCTGGGACCACTCAACTTCAACCTCCTTATCACATAATCCTTGAGGAAATCCCATAAGAGCCATAGAGTCACTAAAATTTCTTTGCCCATTTTGGGATAAGAAACGCAAGCCCTCCACAGATAATATTTTTTTGAGGTTCACATATTCACCTTCCTCAAGCTCATATTCCAATTTTGGAATCTTCTTCTCTAGGAAAACCTGCACATTTTCTACCAAAAGAGGTCCCAATGATGGATTGATTTCCTTATTATCTTATGCACCCCCATTCGCCTTGATAATTTTAAGAAAGTATGGGGTAAGAAAGGTGGAAAAAAGGGCAGAGATATTTGGGTTCAGGCAAACCAATACCTCAGATACAATAAGAGATTCAGAAGCAGCCTCCAAACCCAGGTCCTGGTCATCCTTTCATTGGGAGGCCGACACCTGCTAAAAAGGAAATATAATTTTTTTAGCAAAAGAGGCCATTTTATTAGCACCGAATGCCTCCGATAAGGTTTTTTCATTAGCACCTTCTCCCTCCATAGGTTTTTAACCAAAATAATCTATGAGATGACTAAAATTATTTCACTATTGATAGAAGAGACATTAATTTTCATACTCCAAGGGTTGGGACTAGTTACCAAACTTAGACTTAAGAAGGATAGAGGAAGGTAAGATTGTGTTCAAAGCCACATTTAAAAAAGTACTAGCATACAATAGTATTCATCTCTCTTGAGTAATATTATGTGGTGTAGGGTCATCCTTGGTTCCTAGCAATCTTGCATCAACCAAAAATATTCTCATTCAATTTTGCTCCTATTTTGTTCTTGTTCTTGTTCACGTTGGCATATCTGGTATTTCTTCATATTTTATCACTAGATCTTGCATACCCATGGTTTCATCATGGACATATTCAATTTTATTATTTCAAGTTTTTGGCTTAATTGGATATTTTTCTAGCACGTTATTGCTTCTAGATTGAGTGGCAATTTTTGAACTAGCCCAAAAATAATTTCAAAACCTGATGACTAGTTTGATCAATCATGGATCCTTCCCATGACTTGCAAATCCTCATAATGTGGTTCAAATTATATGAAGGAGTGTCCCTAACCTTGATTTTAGGTCCACACTCCATCATGCGCATCTACCATGGAAGAAATTCAAATTTGAGGCCGACTTGTTCTTGCACACATTATGTTTCCTTCATCAAACATTGTAATGATCTTTGGTCAACCCAGATGTTTCTTGACCAGCGAATATGATATAAATCTTGTAATGAATCACGAGGATGGTAATCAATCATGGTCAAGTAGATTAAGATGTATATATAATTTGATATGTAAGATTATTTCTCGCATGTATGAGAACTAAATTTGGAGCATGTTGTATCATGCCTATGAGCCAAATCTGTAAACTGAGATGTGGCTGACTATATGTAATCCAAATTTTTGATAATAAGAATATTTGTATCTGCATTTTCCTCCATGTTATATGTTTCTTCTATTGTGTTACTCTAGCTACATGGTCCAAATTGTTCTCTTTGAGGACCCTCCTAACGTGAGTGCACCAGATTGGTATCAGAGTGAGATTCGTTCCTTGCAAGATTGTCAAAGTTTGCATAGTCTTGTTGAAGATTTTTTTGGGGTGGAAGACTAAGGGTATGACCTACAACTATAAAATACTTGTCTAAAGATGGGGGGAAGAATAATTGGTAGAGGAAATGGAGTGCATGGAAATGCAAACCCAACTGTAATGGAGATGTTAAGAGGAATTTTTGCTAGATTGGAAGCAGTTGAAATGACCTAGAGCAGAGGTCAACAAGTTGATGATGTGAGTGATGAAGAAGTAGAACAAGAATAAGTTGCAAGAGAAGAGAAAATTGGCCTTGATCAGGAAGAATAAAGGTTCATAAGATCCCTAACTAGAGTAAACACTAAACAACATTTCAATCCACTAGATTATAATGGTAAGTTGGATTCAAATGAATTACTATATTAGATAATAGAGATGGAAAAGTACTTTGATTTTGAAGCTACCCTAGAAGATAAGAAGGTTAAATTTTCTTGTAAAAAGTTGAGAGGAAATTCATCTCTTTGGTGGGAAAATTTGTCGATAGATAGGCAAAGAAAAGGAAAGGAGAAGATAATTTCATGGGATCAAATGGTGAATAAGCTAAAGACAAAGTTCATGCCTATTGACTATTTGATCAATTTTTTCAAGAAGTTAGATAATCTAAAAAAAAAGGAATAAAGTGCGACAAAGTATACTAAGGAGTTATATAGGTTGAAAATGAGATCTAGACATTCAGAGGATGAGATTGAGCAATTATCTAGATATGTAAATGGTTTGAGGTCCTCTAAACAAGATGATATCAGTTTGATTAATTTTTTGAGTGTAGAAGAAGCATACCAAAGTGCCATAAAAGAAAAAGAGAAGCTAAACGAAAGACATGAGCAGAGATAGAGAGAAAGAGGTGGAAGATTTCATAAAGGAAGGATTTTTACTGGAGGAGGAAGAGGATATTTTCCGTATAAGAACAAGGATAAGGAGGTTATTAATAATGGGAATTCATACCAAAGAGATGATGAAAAATCTTTCCGAAGAGGAGGATATGGTGGTTACCGAAATGAAGGATATATAAAACATGATAGAGGATAGGAGAAAAGAATATTCAAAGGAACTTGTTTCAAATGTGGTGGAGAAGGACATAGAGCCTTTGAATGCAAACATGGAGAGACAAGCAGAAGGACTAAGAACAATAGAAGAACAAATTTTCTTGAGGATAATAATATCGGATCACCTAATCAAGCGGAAGTAGGAGAAGTGTTGGTGAATAGGAGAGTATTGTGTCAAAGTGAATTGGAGAAGGAACAATTGCAAACAAAGAATTTTTTTCAGACCAGATGTAAGGTAGTTGATAAATGTTGTAAAGTAATCATTAAAAGTAGAAGCTTAGAGAACTTGTCTTCTAAAGAAAAGGTGACCAAATTGAAGTTGGAAAGATTGAAACACTCGAATCCCTATCAGATATCTTGTATTCAAGATGAGCATAAGATACTGGTAAGTGAATAATGTTTTGTAAAATTGAAGATAGGAAATTATCATGATGTTTTTTTGTGTGATATCATGTCTATGGATGTATTCCATATTTTGGTGGGAAGACCTTTGTAGTATGATAGATAGGATATTCATGATGGAAAGAAGAACATATACACTATTATTGCTAATGGGATGAAACAAAATTTGTTACCCTTGAAGAATGTTCCTAAAGTTGAGGTTTGCATGACTGTTAGAATTTTTTTGGTTGATGGGATGAGATTTCTAGATGGAATGAGACATGATAACATGTGTTATGCCTTGGTGCCTGAGAAGGTGGACAACTTGAAGCATGTCGAAGGAAAACCTAAGGAGATAAACGAATTGTTGGCAAAATATGAAACTATGATTTCAAATAATGTACCTGATGGATTGCCACCTATAAGGATTATTAGTCATTACATGGATCTAATTCTTGGAGCTAGTTTACCTAATAAAGAAACATACCGGATGACACCAGAAATGAATGAAGAATTGAACAAATAAGTACAAGATTTATTGAGAAAATTTTTGGTTAGATAAATCCTAAGCCCTCGTGCAATACCTGCAGTGCTAAAACCTAAGAAGGATGGAAAATGGAGGATGTGTACACTCTCTAAATCCATAAACAAGATGATTATGAAGCATAGATATCCTTTGCCCTAGATGGATGACATTATGGATTTTTTGAGTGGAGATAAATACTTTACAAAGATATATTTGAAGATTGGATATCATAAGATCAAAATCAAAGAAGAGGATGAATGGAAGACAACATTCAAGACAAATGAAGGATTGTATGAGTGGTTGGTGATGCCTTTTGGACTAAAAAATTAACCTAGTACTTTCATGAGGTTGATGAATGAGGTATCAAATAAATTATTGGGTAAGTTTGTGATTGTCTATTTGGATGACATCTTGATTTTTAGTATGACTAGTGAAGAAAATTTGTTACATATAAGACAAGTTTTGTAGAGGTTGAGGGAAGATCAGTTGTTGATAAACATCAAGAAGTGTAGTTTTATGAAGGAAGAATTGTTATATCTTGGGTTTGTGATATTTTTGAATGGATTAAATATGGATCCTAAGAATGTAATAGAAATTTTTGAATGGCCTACACTTGAAAGCATTGGAGAGGTAAGATCATTTCATGGATTGGCTAGTTCTACCAAAAATTCATTAAAAATTTTAGTTCTATTTGTAGTCCTATGACAAAAAAAATGAGAGGAGATAGGAATGATTTTAGATGGACTTATAGAGAACACATGAGTTTTGAGTTGTTAAAATAGAAGGTGATTGAGCAACCTATGTTGGCTTTACCAGACTTTAGTAAAGTATTTCAGGTAGACTATGATGTGAGTGTCAATTCAAATGGAGCAGTGTTAAGTCAAGAAGGAAGACCAGTAGCTTATTTCAGTGAGAAGTTGAATGATGCTAGGCAAAGGTATTCAATGTATGATGAAAAGTTTTATGCCATAGTTTAAGCCTTGAAGAAGTGGAGAAATTACTTGTTGTCTAAGGATTTTGTGTTGTATACCAATTATCGAGCTTTACAATACTAGAACAATAAAGTTAAGTAAAATAAAAAACACATAAGATGGGTGGAATTATTCCAGAGTTATATTTCTGTTTTGAAACATAGGTGTGGAAAGTAAAATAGAGTTGTTGATGCTTTGAGTAGAAGAAGGAATTTATTGACACAGATGAAAGTGGAGGTATTAGGATTTGATGAATTGAGTAACTTGTATGAGGAAGACTTGGAATTTGCAGAACCTTGGAGATCATGTAAAGAACCAATTTTGGAGGATAGAAGTCAGTGGTTGGATTATTGCATTCATGAAGATATTTTGTTTAGAGGAAATCAATTGTGTATACCCCGAAGCTCAATGAGGGATAACTTGGTGAAAGAGAAGAATAGTGGAGGACTGGTAGGATACTTTGGAATTGATAAGACCATAGGATTGGGAAGTGAGAACTACTTTCAACCAAAAATTCAAAAGGATGTTAAGAAATTTGTGCAAAGTTGCAGAGTTTGTCAAGCTATAAAAGGAAGTAGTTTGAATGTTGGATTATAAAAAACCTTTGACAATTCCAAAAAGACCTTGGGAGGATATTAGCATGGATTTCATACTTGGTTTCTCTAAGACAAAGAGAGGTAATGATTATGTATTTGTGGTGGTAGATATATTTTCCAAGATGGTGCATTTCATACCTTGTAAGAAGACAAAAGATGTAGTACATGTAGAAAAATTATTTTTCAGGGAAGTGGTTAGATTGCATGGATTACCTAGGAGTATTGTTTTAGAAAAAGATACAAATTTTTTTGGTAAAATTTGGAGGACACTTTGGAAGAAGTTGAAGACAGATTTGAAGTTCAGTTCTAATTTTTACCCATAGACTGATGGACAGACAGAGGTGGTGAACAGGAGTGTAGGAAATTTTCTAAGATGTTTGGTTGGAGAGAAGATCGAGAGTTGGGATTTAGCCCTAGCACAAGAAAATATTGCCTATAATAATTCAATGAATAGGAGTACAGGGAAGACACCTTTTGATATTGTTACTGGAGTTCATCCTAGAGGTATATGAGAATTGTGAGACATCAGTAAAGAAGATAAAAGGAGTGTAGAAGCAGAGGAATTTGTAAAACATATGAAGAAAGTGCATAGTCAAGTAAAGCAACAGTTCGAATATATGAACCGAAAGTATAAGGAGAGAGCGGAAGAAAAGAGGAGACATAAGGATTTTGAATTTAGAGATGAATTAATAGTATACTTAAGGAAGGAAAGATTCCTAGTTGGAACATACAGTAGTCTCAAGATGAGGAAGTTTGGACCCTATAGGATTTTGAAGGAGTTTGATTCAGGAAATGCATATGAAGTAGAGTTACTAGACGACATGGGTATATCACCTATATTCAACATTGTAGATCTACATCAATAAAATGAAGGATAATTTAGTGAAGACAATAAATCAAAATTGGAAGAAAAAATTCCTAAACAACAATCAGATGGGATAAACAATATTTTAGATGTCAGAGATGGGATAAAGACTCATAAAAGACAATACAAAGAATATCTAGTGAAGTGGAAAGGTAGACCAGTGGAGTATTCTTCTTGGATTTATTAGGATGAGGTAGACCATATTGGTTTCCCTTTAGCCCCAAAAAAGTGAGGGACTCACTTTTCATTAACCCTAGATGTCTAATGTAGGAGCATCCTTGGTTCTTGGCAATCTTGCATCAACCAAAAATATTTTCATTCAATTTTTTTAATGTTTTGTTCTTGTTATTTTTCAAGTTGGTAGATCTAGTATTTATTCATGTTTTCTCACCAGATATTGTGTACTTATGGTTTCATCGTGGAAATTTTCAATTTACTTATTCAAAATTTTCAACTCAATTGGATCTTTTACCGACACATTATCGCTTCTGGATTAAGTGACAGTTTTGGAACTTGCCCCAGATTAATTTCGAAACCTAATGAATAGTTTGATCAATCACAAATCCTTCCCATGAATTATGGATCCTCATGGTGTGTTTTGAATTGTACTGTGGAGTGTCCCCAACTTTTATTTTAGGTCCACACTCCATCATGCACATCTACCGTGCAAGAAATTCAAACTTGAGGTCGACCTGTTCTTGCACGTTACGTGTCCTTCATCAAAGATTGCAATGATCTTTGGCTGACGTGAATGCTTCTCGACCCACAAATATGATATAAAGCTTGTAATGAATCATGAGTATGACAATCAATCAATATCAAGTAGATTAATATGTAAATAGAATTTGATTTGTAAGATTTTAGATCACATGTATGAGCACTGTATTTTGAGCATGTTGTATCAAGCCTGTGAGTCAAATCTATAAGCGCAGATGTGGCCGAATATATGTAGTTGAAATTTATGATAATAAGAATATTTTTATCTACATTTTCCTCCATGTTTTTTGTTTCGTATGTTCTGTTACTCTAGTTGCATGGTCCATATTATTCTCTTTGAGGACCCTCCTACTATGACTGCACCATTATGTATGGCCAAAGGACTTCCAAAGGAGATGGAAATAACTTTTAAGATTCTCATCTCCAAAAACTCTAGACGAACACTTAGAAGGTGAACCTAGGTAGGAGAAAATGAACCCAGATCCGCCGATGGATGAAAATCTCATTTCCATTTGCAAAGCGAGAGAAAATATTTAAACATCAAGTCAAAGGCCCAAGGCCCACCCATTAAAACCTTCAATGTATCTTCATAAAAAAAGAAGGAGAAAAAGAAGATACCTCTTTGCATAGAATTTATGGTGATTCTTCCTTTAAGATTCCAAGTGGAAGCATCCCATTGATGAACCAATTCAATATTTGGCCTAAAAGCTAGAAACTTCCCTATAAGCACCAATTTAATGTTAAACATCACCTTCAACATCAAAACCTTAGGGACATCCATTTCCTATCCAATCATCGAGTAGGAAGAAAATTATAGGAACCTTTTACCCAAAGCTAGTGAGCTAGACCCCACTAGTTTTTCCACATAGGAAGCTTATTCTTCCACAAAGATGAAGGATTTAAAACCAAAAGAAGGAGATATGGGTGAATTTCTAGAAAGACCATCAATATTTTCCCCACGGGAGCAAACATAAGTACAAGGTGAGGATGTCATCTCCAGGAATAGCTAGACTAACTGCTACCACCACGAACATAGTACCAGAGGATATGACAAAACTATTTGAATGGGGATCCTTCTTGGCCCACCCTAACCATCCCATGAGACAATAAAATCACAACAGGGGCTGAAAATTCAAAAATCAGCTACAGTGGGAAACTTTCAAAGTAGAGTAGAGTAGAGCTTGAAATTTTTTGTGACTGGTAGACTTGTAGATGGAATTATTGATAACCTTATAAAATTTATTATTGGTAAAGGTTTCGCATAAGCTCCTAGTGTTGATTATATTAAGTGCTTTTTCTCCATTTTTATTTGAATATTTCAAATCCCTTTTTCCAAGTTAACCTAACCTTCAAGCCTTTTAGTACTGACGAATTTGACATGTTAGATGAAGCCCTTGAGGATTTCATCTCACAAAGTTCATCCACTAAGACTTGTTATGAAAAAATGAAACTAAGACATGTTAATGTGATTCAACCTGAACTTGTACTTTATCACCTTCACACAAACCTCAAACTCAAAATAAACATGTTTTCACCCTTCAACCACCTAAGAACAATGGTTCACAAAAATCAAGTTATAATACCATTTCTCATATATATAAAACTAGAAACAATCAGTTTCCTAGATTGGATTGAAGGTTGCTCAATCTAAAGGTCTTAGGAAGGTTTAGTTAAAGGGAAATTTGGTAAATGTTATTAATAACTTGAAGAATTCTATTCCAACCTCTTGGACTATTGAATCCCCAATTTTAGATGTGATTGATATATTCAACTCCTTTGATGAATTTTATATATATCACATATTTTAAGAGAGGGTAATAGTTTAGCATATGTCTTTCCTAACATTAGATTTAGTGGTCATAGGATTTGGGATGAGGATGATCCCATTCCTATAGAGGCCCTTTATTTTCTTAATAATGATCTCCAAAAATGAGCGAAGAGGGCGTCGACTTCATAATGATTTTTTTTCACATGAGCATGTTCGCATGGTAGATTACCCTTTGGTGTGATCTCAACTTGGATAGTGCTTGGTTTTATGATATTTTGAAAATCATCCATATGGGGAAGCCTTTAAGGGAAATAATTTACTTTTTCCACCTTGTCATGTTCATATAGAGTATGGTTTATTCTTCACCTTTGTTCTCGAGGCTTCTCATTTTTTATAAATTTATCAAGCTTCTAGGTTTCGTTGTGTCAATGATCATGGGTGGAGAAAGGATGAGGGTTGAACCTTTTTCCCATGATAACTTGAAATCCAAGTCTAAAGTGTGGGAATGGTTGAAGTTGGGTGGGATTACATTGTATATTGAGAGACTCCAAGTGAATGATTCAAAGGCGATGAATTTGTTTATTAAGGGTTTGCATAATAGGGTTTTGAAGCTAGGTGGAACTAAATTTGGCATAAAGGAATACCTTATTGCTAGTATTACAAGCCTATTGGCATTTTTTACTAAAACCCAAAAGTATTTCCCCAAAACTCCTATGAACTTGCCACATCCAATAATAAAAGTCTAGGAAATGTATGGCCAACTTGACGAGAACAATGATAAGGCTAATTCTCCTACGCTTCGAACTCTGTAAAATCCAGGAGGTTATTCCATAAAATATACTATTACCATACAACTTTAAATGATTCATTTGCACTTGGATAAGATACAGATAGATTCCCCATCATGCTAAAAGGATGAAATCCTCCAAGAAATTGGCTATTCCTTGAAAAGGTTTCCAGTTAATAGAGAATTAAAAATACAATTAAAGTAAACTAATAGGAAATCATTGAATGAGTCCATAACACAAAACATAAGAGAATAAAACATGGAATTCTAGTGCCATATCCCAACACACGGAGTCAAAAGAGAAAAATGAACTACGGGATAAATTTCATCCTAAACACTTATGATATATATGAATAAAATTAAAATACATAAATCTATACCTGAGTTTATTACTTCTTTATGAATCCCACTTATTATATTGCATGAACTTACTAGTTAACTGAAGCATTTAACTGAACCTTTGAACCAGACCTATAGTTAAACATAATTCACAGTAAAGAACAAAAAAATATCAATGAAAATCATCTTGGATCAATATTTCATTAATAATCCATGCAAAATATCACAATAGGAGAGAAAATAAACTCCAAATATTCGCGAGCTTGATACAAACATGCTGAAGAACCCCATGATTAACTAAGTTCTCAAATCTGACTCAAAACTTTAAAACCTAGACTTACAATTCATACTCTTTGTATCACTAGACTCTTATTTCTCATATTTTGAGTATTTCAAAAAATGTCTCTCTCAGCCCAGAATTCCCTTTTATAAAATGAGGGAGCCAACAAGATTTAGGCAAGAGAGTACACATGTCCATTTTTAATCGGACCGCTAATTCCTAATTTAGTTACAATTCTATTATGCGAGTGGAGAGAATAAGACAAGAATCTTTATTAGTTGATATGGAGGGAAGAAGACATCGCTCCAAAGGCCACTCACTTTACATCAAATGAATTCTTAACCATTATAGTACTTATTCCACCTCAACACTGTGTACTTGAAGTTGAAAGTAGAATGCATTTTTAAAACATAATATCTAAGGCCAGACCTGTATTATACATGACCAAGTTGCAATTCTCGACTATAACATTCATAATTCAAGTTCATCAGTTACACCTTTTTCGATAATTCAAAATCCTCCTTGGAGGGCCACTTGAAAACCACAACTTGATCAACCTTGTTTCAATAGGGTGCATACTTCACCATTATCTATGTGACCTTTTATCAGAGTTTTCTAAGAAACTAATGACAAAAGACAAATTTTCCAATAGATTCTCTAGCATGCGAATGTCATCATTTTTGCATATCTCATGTGTTTTTTCCATCATTATATTTCTCATTTAATCCTTCCAAACTTGCAGGGGTTTAACTTCATCTTGACTATGCAAAATATGCGCCAATGAGGTCAAGTCCTTTCCATCATATACATCCTTTAAAAATTTAATCTTGGACTCCATAGGGGTGGGAAATCCTTGAAAATTTTTCTCAACAATTCCCTTGAAAAATTAATATGTTACTATAACAATAGGATATTTATCCCCATGTTGTTTTTCCCCTACTACCATGAATTTCAACTTCTCTATTCTAGTGTTCTATTTTTTCAGCAATGGGATATAGCCAATTCTCTATCCCTTGGAAACATTTTTAGTGCTTTCAACATTAAGACATATTTTGCATGAACATTGTTTAGCTTACCCTGGAACCTTCTATTTAAATGTTTTAAAATAGTGTTCACTATTAGTGAATTGCTTCTCCCTGCTGCATCCCAGATTTTTCATATCATCTCCCTATACTCCTCAGCTTGATGAATCAATTTCTCCCTAGACAGTCCTCCTCCTAAGCTACTAGCCCTCTCAATTGCAATAGGCACTTGTCCCATATTATATGGAACAATAGCCAAAGACTGTGCTTGTGCACAAGGTTGAGAATACTCTACTGGTGGGTCAAAGATAGTGTGTCTAGAATTGGCTTGCCTTTGAGACCTCATGTTGTCCATTTGTTGCTTCAACAAATCCAATTTAGTTTCTAAATCTGCTACCTTTTGTTGACTCTTATTATACTCAATAATAATGTCATTATATTGGCCTCTTAGAGTATCCTAATCCTTGGTAAAATCTTCAACAACTGCCCTAGTCAATTTGGCAACATTTATGACCATATCAACAACTCTCCTCACAACCAAGTGAACACTAAAATTAGATGGTTCTACAACAATTGGCTATTTAGACCTAGTGGATAGAGACCAGATTTCCAAAGCATTCCATTCCTCACTAAAGGCTGATCCTTTGAGTGCCAATGTAACCTCCTCATTAGTTACAAGAAGTGGCTTATCAGCCCTTCTTATTGTATTAAACACCAAAACATCAGAAATATCCCATTCAGGGAGTAACAATACTAAAAATTGTGGTACTAATGCTTGACCCTGCTTTAGTGTTAATTTCTTTTAATTTTTCTTTCATCTGTTCTCTGACCTTAGATTGAATTACCTTCTCTAGAAGCTCAGGGTGCATACTTCTTTCTTGTGCCACTTTATCAACATATAATGTAGTATGTTCTCTCCACACAATATATTTAAAAATGTTAGTTTGAATAAAAGAGTCATCCATCATGAATTCTTTGCAGGCTTCTATCCTCAAATCATCATTACTTGTTATTCCTTTGATTTCATATTTTCCTAGCCTCAAAGTAATTGCCCCTGAACTTGTTGCAGTGTTAACTGGATCTGGTGGCATCTCCTGATGCATTTCATCTGGAGTCACAATAATTTCGTCATCCTCATCACCATCCCAATCGACCATCCTTGTTCTTTCAAGAGTCTGCCTCTTTGGTTATGGTGGGTAGGCTTGCTCTGAAAAAATCAGAGGAGAATCCAAACCAAAAATATTTGGCACTGAATTCCTTGAAGAAGATGGTGCAATATTTTTAGCAGCATCTTTAGCCCTACTTCCCCTTCTTCTAGACAAAACTGTTATCTTCTTTTGGGTCTAATAAGTAGGCCTCTCCTCCAACCTTACTTCAGAGTACTCCTTGATAGTTTATGATTTTCCCCTTTCTTCCACAACCATTTCATCTTTCAAAACCCCAACCAAACTCTCAAAATTATCAATGGCATATATTTCCCTACTAAACTCATCTCTAGCATTAGGTATGTGATTGAAAGTAGGCATTCTTTCCTACTTAATTTTTAACATTTTATAATAGGTAATGTACACTTCCTTTCTCTACTCTTATAATTCCAAATCAAAAATATTCTTGATGATGTCCTCAGGAAAGTAGAAATTGTGGACAAAGGTTTTGGTTCGATGCTTTGCCTTCATTTGAGAGATAAAACCCTCAGGATCATGATTCCTAGGGTACATATTTTTTAGCCTATAAGGCCCAAGTAATGTGTGTAACTCCTTCCATCCTCTCTTTGCCATAAAAAAATCGGAAAATGTTGTATAATCAAGGAAGAGATAAACTTAGTTTTGTTCAATTCGCAAGTGTAGTTCTTGAGCACCTCCCAACTACCTCGTGATTTTGAAAAATCCAATAATAAGGGACACCACCATTGGAAGAACCTTTGGATTGACATTGGTGCCGAAAACCCTAAAAAAATTGTGTTATGATACAAGATAATGTCTCCCCAATTGTGCATTAAATTCAATTGAGGTCTCTTCTCTATCAGCCTCAAAAAATCATGAATTTACTTTGGAATCCTTGGGGAGTCATGAACCAGAGCCTTTCTTAATATTGATCCAAAGACATTATGGAATGTTACATAATCAAACTTGTGATCATGCATGTCAAGAATCCTAGTCCAATATTGGATATGAATTTCAAGACTACCTTCCTTCTTCTTTAATTCCATATTTTTTTCAAACATAGCATGAATCCTATATAGGAACATGTGGACTAATAGGGAAAACCACCTTAATCCAACCCAATTCATCCCCTCCTTTAGAGCCACCAGACCTGTGTGCATTTTCTCCACTAGGTAAGTGGAAAAATAATAAATCACATTGAAACTCGAGTGTTGGAGATTTACAGCCATATACATAATATCAGTAGGTAGGGTTGTCTTTAAATTGACTCCCAGAACTTGACATAAAGCACAAACAATCTTCTTGAAATAACTGGAGAAATAGGCCACAGGAAATTTTTTTGACTCATTCCAACCGATCACTACCTTATTATTCTTTCCTCTTCTCGAGATAGCCAAATGAGGTATCAAAAGGGATGTTCTGAACAAACCCTTAGTATTTCTATATTCTTGTCTAGAAACCTCAAGGTTGACAAGAACCATATCTCAACTCCATTCGTGCAAACTGAAAAAATCTCTGTGATTTCTTCTCTAGTTTTCTTAATCATTTGTACACCAGCATGAGTTCTGAAAACTTAGGTCACAGGGTCATATCTCGCAGAAAAATCGTTTAAAAGATCTACATCCAAGTAGACATTAGGCCCCACCAACTTACCTAGGTCCAATCTCCACAGATTACACAAAGGAACCGACAAATTCCTGTTCCCAAACTAATTGAAGAACAATCACCACCCAATATATGGTAACTCGACATCTCAAATTTCACACTGCTTGTCTATTAATCCTTCCAAGAGTAAGGGACCATAGAACAAAACCTTTCAATTTTTCTTCTTGTTAGTAGAGGGCTTCACCAAATCAATAACATCTTGGGAGAAATACCTAGGAGTGGTTTCAGAACCAGAACTTCACGCCTTGGGTGCCATTTATATTAGAAAGATGATAATTCGAGCTTGGGTTTTCTTATTTTCAAATGGAAAGCAATTAAAATTTTCTCCCTATATCCTTAAGTAGTGAATGCTTTACAATTCTATAAATCTCAACAATTATTAAGACTAGCCTTAAGATCCTTTAAAGAAAATCTACCCAAACAATCTTTCAGAAAAAGAACAATAAATAATTGAAAATATTTCCTCAAGAAATTATAACACTTTCTAAAGATACCAAAGATGGTGTATGTGTTACTTATGTTTACACTTGCATAATTCTATTGACAGTGAAGTTGGACAATCATAAGAATGGTTTTCTTTGCTCGGCACTAGGAAATTCCTCTTCAGCATGAAAATAAAGCACGAAAAATAACAATTAGCTAATATTTTAGCATTTAATTATGCAAGAAGAGTCAAAATCAACCATTAATAGTCACTCACGTGAGATAAAATGGCTATAGTACAACACTAGTTTATTCAAATGTGAGTCGTTGATAAAAAAAATGTAGGCGAGGAGAATAGTATAGATTAATTCAAAACAGTTTGAAAATCACACATCATTATTCCAGTCCTCATGCGAATAGGAAATCACTACCGGGAAACACATTAGCATGAATGGTCCCCACCCTAATCATCCATCATACAAAATTGGTATTTGTGCATCAACAAATTGCACACCTCGCAAGATTATTGAAACTAAAGTTTTAATTGTGCGAGGTTAGTGAGGAACAACCACAATGAGTTGGTAAATAAATAGTTGTTATTATTAGCATTCATCATCGGTCTGTGAGAAAAATTGGTCCCCATCATTAAATGTAATAGGTGGCATCATCTAGCATTCCTCGTACAACTTTATGACATAAGCAAAAACCTTGTGAGTTTTGCGAGGAACAGTCGCGATGAAGATCACTTCGTCTGATGGTCACACAATTTGCACATGCAAAAAAAAATATTTATAAAGAAAGGGACTGACTAGGTGGACAAGGAAACAACCCTTGAGGTTGAAAAGATTATTTAGAGGTTAATCTAAAATAATTTATCAGTCTGAAACTATGGAAAATATAACATGGTCAGGATGCAAGAAACTGAGAGGACATGCAAAAGGTTATGATGAAGACATGATCAAAAAGGGGTTAAACATCACTTAAATGATAGAAAAGAAAACCCATGACACAGACTTGTTTATAGAACCCAAAACCCAACCAATTAGAACCGAGGATAAAATAAACCTACAAGGGGAAAAAAATAAAAGCTCCACCAAAGCCTATCTACTGAGGGAAGTAAATTGTATAGAGACAAGAAGGAGTCCAATGTTGCACTAGAGATCTTCTTTAAAGATGATGAAAGAAAGAAGCTAGAGTGAACTGAATTTTGTGGCTATTATCATAGTTTTATCAACGCTCTCTAGGGAGACATCGCAAAATAACTCACAAGGTATATAAATTTACAATTTCATTTCTCTCTCCTTTTTGGTTATCGTTTTGTCCTTTTGAACCACTTTAGGCACAAGAGAAAAGTTTATTTTCCTTTCTTTTTTTTGGCATCCTTGGAAAGTGAGATTAAGGATCACAAGTGTAATCCTAAAAATCATGTGTTTCATGTTGGGATAAGTCTCCTCATCTTGGATTATTCCAGGTCTTATGTGGATCCTAAGCACCCTGAGAAGGTTCCTAAAGAGACAAAAAAGAATTGGGATTCATAGTATGAGACTAGGTCAAAGGTGGATGATGATTATGAACCTGAATTAGAGGCTTCTATGGAAATCTACTCAGAGCCCGATACTCCTGTTAAGGGTGGTAAGAAAGGTAAATCTTCCCTTGAGTTTGTAATTTATGGGACTTGTAATGATGGGGTGGTTGGTGAAAAACCCTACAAAATTGGGAAGGGTGAATCCTTTGTCCTGATGAAAGGGAAGAAAAGTGTTGTTGGGGAAAATATTGGATAACCCCCTATGTCTAGGTCTAAGAGAAAAAAAATGCTCAAAGGGTGGGAATAGAAAAAATATGGTTAAGCCGACTGGCAGCTCTATCCAGGAGGAGTCAATTTGTGGTGAGTCTCCTCTAAATTTTGTTGGTAGGAAGGATAACATGGATATGCCTCAATAGGGGATGCAGATGAAGAATAGAGGGATGAATTTTGTTTATAAAATTATGAGCTCTCTTCACAGAATAAAAATACCAGTTGTTGGGGATAAAGAAAAAGAGATGATTGATAGTCAAAACCTGAATAGTGACTCCTAGGAGGTTAAAGCAGAGGCAATGGATGTGTTTAATTTTAAACAGGAGGATTTTTTAAATGTTGTAGGTTGGTGAAGGAGGGTACTATCTCTTTGTTTAGAATGTTGAAATGGGATTTCCATGAACTAAATATACCAAAGTGAAGGTTTGTGGGGCTATGAGTAAAGCTAGGGAATCTTTGGAGTCATCTTTACAGGCTCAAATTAACCAAATTTTTGATGCTTTAAAGATAGCTACTGGTGAAATGTTAAAGTTGAAGAATTTTTTTGAAAAGATGATTGTGACCTTAGAAGAGAAATGGAATGGGTTAATATTAACCTAGATAATGTTTTGGAAGTGACCAAATCTTATATGAGGAATGAATCTTAGGGTTTGACTATCCTTAATGAAAATAAGAGGTAGTGGTTGGAGGAATCTCTAGGAGGCAAGGATGCTACAATGAATAGGAAATGGATGGAGGAAGATTTGGTTAGTAAGGTTGTTTCTGGTTCACCTGGTATTTTTAGTTAAGAGGTACGTGAAATAGGGATTTGTACTCAGACCGACAATAAAACTAAGCTCTAAAAACTAGGGTACCTGCCAAAGAGTTTTTTGAAGTAATGGATGTGCATCAAAAGATAATTGAAAGTAGTATGGAAGATGCTAATATTCTAAAGGATTTGTATTTACTATTTTTGCCTCTCCTTTTTGGTAGCTATTTCACTTATGGTTTGATGCTTGTTGATCTGTGCTCTTATATTTTTGAAGTAGCTATATTTTTTTGTAAAGGGTTTCATGGCCCCTTCGAAACCTATTTTACCTCTAATAAAAAATACTAAAAATAATCCACAACCAAAACAAATAGTCTCAACATCCTTACCTTTTCCTAACTTCATCTTGCCTAGTTACCCTCATTTACCTATGAAAAATAGAAAGGAGTATGATCTTGTGGAACAACTTAAGAATACTCCCATGAAAATACCCTATGTGATTTGATTCCAAACTCACGTAACTATAATACCATGCTTCAAATATCCTTACAACAAGTTGTGATCCCATCTAATACAAATTCAAGTGATGGGGTAGGTCCAATTAAAGGGATGAATGCAATTAACATAGACATTAATTTTCACCAACATGACCTACCTCCTTTGGAAATGAGAGAAAAATGAGTCCTTCATGATAATAGCTAGATTTAATAGGATAAGAATTAAAAGGAGCCTTGTTGAAAATGGCTTCACTCTTAATGTATGTAGTGTCCATATTTTGGATAGACTTGGAGTAGATAAATTGAGAATTAAACATAAGTCCTTATCCATTTGAGGATTCAAAAATGTAGGAAAGAAACCACTTGGTTTGGTTACTTTACCTATTGTATTTGTAAAGGCTACATTACAAACTCCTATTCATGTCATGCCTCATGACCTTTCATAAAATCTTCTTTTGGGAAGACCTTGGATTCATGAGATGCATGTGGTTCCTTCAACTCTTTATCATAAAATGAAGTATGTCTATAACAATAAGGTATACTAGGCTGATATAGACCTCGAGTGTGAAAGTTTCTTACAAGTTGTAAAAGGAATGACAAGTCCTCTAAACATATTAATTCCAACATTGAACATAGAACCTATAGAAGAAGATAAACAAGAGATGTAAATTGTGTCAAATTTATTATAAGATGACAGGGGTTCCTTGGAATTTACACCAACATTTATGGGAGTATTCAAAATCAAAACAATAGAAATTGAGAAACAATAGAAACCGGTGGTGACGTCAATATAGAATTTAGAAGAAAATTCACAATCATCTATTTTATATACACTAGAAGATACAAGCTGCACAAAAAAAATTAATGAGATAGATTATCAACAACCCCCAAACTTGAAATAAATGGAAAAAAATTAATGAAAAGGATATGAGTTCATGAAACAACTTGGGGGTATGTGCAAGATCATCATGGAAAAAATATGCCCTTAAGTCACGATGAAAATTCAAAAAATCAAAGTTGGGAAACTTGACGTAAAA
>CM021101.1:571434311-571460214 GCA_007115665.2 Sequoiadendron giganteum
TTTATCCATGCTAATCACCAAAAAATCATAGTCTGAACCATCACAAACCAATTTGATCTATGCATTGATAACCTCATCTGCCCTTTCTTGCCACTATTGCAGTGATTTAATGTTTCCTTATGCATCAATTATGTCTGGTAAAAATGTATCACTCTAGCCATCAAAGATCTTTACCAACTCCCTAATTCTTCCACTCAAATCATAAGGTAGGGCCTGGAATCCCTTCAATGATTTCACAAAGATTTGTGTAGGCCTCAATGACTAGTGCCTTCTATCTACATCAAATCTAGAAGCTTTATACATAATATCTAGATCATTGGCCCTAGGGATCCACTTCTCAGCCAAAGACAAAACTATTTCTCAATCCCTATTGATTTTTTTAATTCCATCCAAGAATAAAGAATATAAAGAATATAAAGAATGTACAGATGGTAATATACCATCAACCTTCTCATTTAGATGCCTCAAAACTAAAATGGAGTAGTACGGGGGAATGATCTTGAACAGAAGTTAATTCTCTGATACCAGGAGCACTGGAGGATTCTCCCACCTACCCCTATTTCAACCTATCTACTTCAGATTGCAGCTCAACATTTCTTTGTTGCATCCTACTATATTCTCCAACTATTATGTTGTACTTCTCCATCAAACTCTTGTATTTAGCCTCTTCTCTTTTAGCTGTGTTTTGGGACAATTTGGCCACATTTACTACCAGGCTTGTAGCTTTTGTTGTTGAAGTTTTAGAAGCTCTCTTGATGATTAGCCCTCCCCTTAGGTTTGGGATAATATTAGTTACATTCATATTTCTGCCTTGGGGTGCCAATGCCCATATTTCCAGAGTTTCATACTCTTCAGTGAAGGCAGAGTCCTTCAAAGATGCTTTAACCTCTTCTTCACTATTTCATATGGGGTGCTTGGATTGTAAAATAGCATTGAATTTTAAAACATTGTCTCTGTCCCATTCAAGCATAACCAAGACACCAACCTGATTCACAAGTTCTCTTTCCTCCTTAGGAGTGATGTTTTTGAATTCTTCCATTAATTCGGCCTTAACCTCATTATCATTCTCCTGCTTAGACCTATTTGGGCTTGATTATCTCCTTCTCTTGCACTTGTCATAGTATTCTTCTAGTTTCATCCTCCAAACTAGTTGCAAGAATACATGAGTCTTTACAAATGCATCCTCATCCAAAAATGCCTTGTAGGCCTCCATCCTAGCATCTTGTACACATTTCCCCTTTACATCCAAGTCAGAAAGAACCAACTATGTTGATCTAGGAGGGGAAGGGATATGAGCGTGCATGTATTGAAAATTCACAATTATCTCATCCATCAGAGCCTCTTGTGTTTCCTCAACTCTCTGCCTCTTAGGACTTGGCTCTGATGGTAGCATTGCAGGATCACTTCTTGGTGGTGAATCCAAATCAACAATCCTTATCACTCCATGTGCTCTGATCCTTGGATCTAGTTGTGATGATGCTTTCATTATTTGTTTTCCCTTCTTATTCTCCTCATCCTCATCACTTCTATCATTCCTCTTCCTCTTGTATAGAGTCCGATCAACCGAGGGTTGATAAGTTGGCCTTGTTTCTTTAGGCCTCACCTCTTGTCTTTGAACCCTAAATTTCAATTCCAAATTGACCTTCTTGGTCATCAAAGTGCCCATAATCTCTTTAAAATTATCCATTAAGAAAGTAATTTTCGTGTGGAATGGATTAAACTCCATTAATGGATCATATTTTGGATCCATTTTATGCACTATGGCAAACAACTTCTCATATGCAATCCATTTTTCTTTATTCAATTCATGCCTATTCAAATCAAATTCATTTTTGATTAGGTCTTCAGGAAAATTGAATTCATGTGCGAACCTGCCACCTTTAATTCTTTTCCTGAATAAGGCGAAGAATCCCTCATGCCTCCTAGATCCACTCCTCAAATGGAAATCATCAAAAAACCTTCCAAAGTGGACCAATCCTCCCTTGGAAAAAACAAAATCTGAAACAATAGTATAATTATGGAACAAAGTCCCCTTTCCTCCCCCTATCAGGTTATCCTCATGAATACAACCTAGTTTCCACATGACCTCAGAAAACCTTATTATGATGGTACATTATATGGGAGAATATGAGGGGCTCCTAGGAACTCATACATCCTCAAAATAGTACTTATGCGGTACAAGATGTTGTCACCCCAATTGTGGAAGACCTTCAAATTAGGCTTCCTCACTTTTGGTTGGAGGAAGTCATGTAAGTCTTCAGGAAATCTAGGCACATTTACCACCAATCGATGTCTGAGTCTGGAGACAAAGCAATTATAAAACTGCACAAAATTGGCACCTCCCTTGTTGTAAGACAAGTCTACACTCCAAACTTGTATTGGTAATCTTTCTTCATTCACTTCTTGCCTCAAATCCATCTTATCTGAGAAGAAGTCGACATTATTTTACAAGAACATATGCATTAAAAGGGAGTACCAAAAGACAGGAGTACCAACATCCCCCACATGCAACTTCAACAAACCCTCATGTATCTTTTCTGCTAGAAAATATGCATAGTCATACACCATGGAGAAATTGGGATGTTAAATATGACCCCCCATGACCATATATGCAATGGGCATCACTATATTTGGGTTGAATCCCAAAATCTAGCATAATGAATAAATTATTACCAAAAAGTGATGGGAAAAATAGGTTAGCCTAAAAGGCTCTTGGTCACTTGTGCTGATATAAATTGTTGAATTTCCTACCTTGGCTAGATGAGGAACAAGCAAATTTAATCTGAAAAGAGGCTTTGACCTTGCATATTCTTGCTTCATCTCCTCAAGATCAATTAGGACCCAGAATGAGCTAGACTCACTCAAATCAAAAACCTGTTGAATCTCATCCACACTTATACTTAGCATTATCGCACCATCATTATCCCTAATTACCCTTGTAACAGGGTCATACAGTGTTGCCACTGCTCTGAGTAGGTCCACATTAGGAAACACATTTGGCACTGCTAGTTTCCCCATGTCATATCTCCAACCATTAGAGAAGGGGTGAGGTAATTTTTGGTTTCCATACCACAACCTAAACATTTCCACACCAGTCATAGGAACCCTAGCATCTACAATATTATAATTCTTGCACACTAGTCCTTCACCTAGGGTTCTACCACTCATTAAAACCAAATGCCTCTTCTTTTCATTTGTTGATAACAAGAATTGATCAAAAAAATCATCATATAAATTCTCTTGCAAATAATCAACATGGCAAGCGTGCTGCTTTGGTGGTTGTAAAGAGCGAAACTCTTTAATTCCAAGAATCAACAATACTTTAAATAATTTCATTTATATTCAAAATAAAGTTGACACTTCATTAATTAAATTACTTATAAATCCAAAAGATTCCAAAAACTTTGACATAAAGTCTACAATAAGATTCAATAATACTTCCAATTAAATTCATACACGTGTCATCTTACATGACATTGATAATAATACAAAAGTATATGTAACATAAGTTTACAATTTGTTACTTAGGCATTTTGTTGCCTTAAGCTCTACAATACTTTATTCAGGAAATAAATAATACATAAATGAAGAAATCATCCTTTGTTCTTCAATCCAATAGCATATCTTCAAACATGAAGATGAGAAAAAGCTTCAAGCACTTTATTCGCCCAACCTCGAAGCTTATGCTTCCTCCGAATTCCTTAGTCATTCGAAGAATACCCGGCCCTACATGAATCACGTAGCAAAAAGTAGTCGACAAGAAAGATGAAATATGGTGCGTGCGTAGTATAACTAGTAAAACCACAAGCATTTTAATTTTTCTAATTCATTTAAGAAACAAGGAAGTTCGATAATAGGATATGGTAGAGAGTTCATTCATTCCATCTATTTCAATGGTCCTTAAGTTAATTGGCCAAGAAAAATTTCATGCACGACAAATAATAGTAGTTTTGGAAAAGAAAAACTACACTCTCTATAAACCCATATTTGACACGCGTCCCAGAAGGTAACTTTCCAACCACATGTCATGCGCATTGCATTATCAAGCATGCATGGTTCAACTCAGATTCAAAATAACCTTTCTCAAACACATGAACTGGACTTTCATTTTCAAGCAAACATGGTTTTTAATGTAGTAATTTCACAGTTTAAAATCTTAAATAACATTAAGTTCATATTTACAATAAAATAATAAAATAAATAAAGAAGGTGTATCTAAAGTATGTAACTAAGTACATATTAAAATGAGAATTAAATGAGCACACATTCTTTCATTTCATTTGCTCATGATATTTTTTTACGCTATAATATAGCCTTTCTTTAATTCATTTAATGTCAAGCTAATTTGTTTTTTTACTTTATTTTCTTTTCTTTTCTTTTCTATTTGTCCTATTTCCATTATAATAATATTTGTTCAAAAACATAGAAACCTCACATTTACCTTTGTTTTGTAAACAATTTTAAATCATTCCTAGAGATTTAACAATTTTCAATTTTACTTTTCTATAATATTTTAAAAAACACAAAATTATGTTATCTTAACATTATAAACAAAAACATTTAACAATTTTTATTATGTGATATCTTTTCTTTGAAATTTCCAATTCTTTGTCTATTCAGATAATGAATATAGTTTCCATTTGAAGGTTTTCTAAATCTACAAACATTTTGTTCTGGTTACATCTTTACTAAATGTTTATATTTGAAATATACATAAAAATCATTTTGTTTTCCATTCAAGTTTCAATGATTTTCTGTTCAAATCTATACATTATCTTCACTAAAATAAAAATACAATTTGGTGTTTGATCTTTTCCTAAAGTGATAAAATAGTGACAGTCACATTTTTTTTTTTAAAAAGGAAAATAATTAAAACTTAGATATTAAATTTCTATGAATTTGAGAAATAACAATTTAACTATCGAATCTACCTATAGCTGAGTGTTTTCCCAAATCTCGAAATGAATTTTATTCTCTTTTGCTGTCAATTTTTTGTTCTATGTTCTTTTCTTCTTTCTGTTGATAATTATTTTTTTGTTTCTCGCCTCACCTTCTATTCTCATACTGTTGCTGGCTTATCCTCTCTTCTCACGTATCAGGGAGAGTTCTCCTTTTAACTATCTTTTGTTCTCTCCTCTATCATGCCTCTTTCTTCAAACCATGCCTTTCAATAGATGTTTCATTTTTTTCTATGAATAAAAAACAACTCCTTCTCCTGCTGGTCGTGCTTGGGAGATCAAGTGAATGATGTTAAAACAGTTCTTCGACTGTTCTATGTTCCCTCTCAGCTGGTTGTGTGCTATGTTCTCCTTCATGCGAATATGGAGATAGTTGTCCTATGTTCTCTTCTCAAAAATGAATTCCCTTCTCTTGATCTAATGTGAATGGAGTTAGCATAACCAAACCTAATTCAATTCATTCCTACCGTGCATGGGAAAGCCAAACAAATCCAATCAAAACATAAAATGTGTTTTATATCCAACTCCCTTTCAAAAATGGATTTCTTTATTTTATTTTTTAAAATTAATTTCTCTTTTTCTTGTTGTGTTCTCTTCCTTGTTGGTCGTGCTCGAGAGATCACCAACATTAAGATTAAATCTTTTTCCTCTTCTCCTAGCCACACATGTGGTTAAGGAGAATGAAATAAAATAATCAAGACAAAAACTATTTTTTTCACCTTCCTCTCTAAAAAAGGATTTTTACTTTCCTTTTCTTCATTTGAATTTTCTCTCTCCCTGTTTAATCTCATGAAAATGGTGGATTTATTCACATAGCAAGATCCACTTTCTTAGCTTTTATCTCTGGTATAAATTTTCAACTCCAGGTTTTAAATTTTGATTGCATTCAATTTTGACTGAAAGATATTTTCTTCTATTTGTAAACTGCTGATTTGAATTCAATTTTCCATTTTGAACATAAGCTTTTTTTTCCAATTTGATTTCACAATCTTAGTTTTAGATATTTTTTTAATTGTTCAACAAATCTTTTCAATATTCATAACACTATTTTACATTTTAATAATTAAAACTCTGTACCATTAATTTGAAATAAAAGCATCATTAATTTTAAGTAATAATAAAATATTGACATAAGGAATTTAATTATTTAAATAAGATCGATTTTCTCACAAAATAATCAAATCGTCATTTAAAGCAACATATACTTTTCACATATATTTGAGAAATCAATTTAACATATTTTAACTTTGCAAGCATAATCATCACAAAAGTACATTAAAATAATAACTAAGTGTGTGTGAGAGATTGCATCATCCTCATAAACATCTAATGGCTAAAATGACTCTACCTGATCGATGTTCTCGCCTTCACTCACGTTCACATGTTCCTGTGTTCACTTGCACTCGATTTTTCATCAGCAATGAAAAACCCCAAATTTAATAAAAATGCATTTCAAATCATTGCAATTGCATTTGAATTTTAATTACAATTTAAATTACAATTTAAATTACACTTTCAATTTCAATATCAATTTCACTTCAATTAAAATAATTATTTTACATTATTAATTAACAATCTCATGATTAATAATTGCATCTAAATAATCAACAAAATCAATACATGACATCCTTCCCCTCTTAAAAGAGACATCGTCTCGACGTATTATTAATCATTCAATAAGCATAGCATCTCAATTAATGAAACATACTATCTCAATCAGTAAAATATAGTATCTCAATAGGTAAAATATTGTATCTCGATCATAATGAAATAATAACTGACAACATAATTCTCAGACATAAGCATAAAAAAATCATAGTAGCATCAACACTATCAAATTTCACAACATGTGAATAAAAAAACCAGAGTATCAAGTATCTCATGCATTAAGCAAATACTACTCTAAGAAAAGTAATGAGGAAAATGACGGTCAATCGTCACAGGATCCTCCCATGTAGCACTATCCTCAGTATGTTGGTCCCACTAGACCTTGTACTGAGTATATCCCTATTAACGCTAGTCTATAGGCAACTGGATTTATGACTTCCAATACATCAAAGGGTCCCACAAATCTCGGAGCCAACTTTGACAATTTTGCAAAATACATAAGATTTCCAAAACAGTCATCCTATGCAGTAACCTTATCTTTTCTAAACCCTTTTCATGTGTCCTTACTATCACATATGCTTCTCACATAATTACTCTCCCAAAGATATTTATTCCATAAATACATCTAATATATATAATAATAACTATACTTAGTGATTAGAATTCATTGGTCCGTGATTTTATCCTTAGTATAACCCAAATGGAAGAGGAATGTTGATGTATTGTACACTACATCGTGGGTCCAATCATTTTACTTTGTACTTACACTTCTAGGAAACTCATAAAATGATTCCATCTACCACTTACACATTCATTATCCTTACCATAAAGTAATGTCCCTTGATTACTTGTCTTTCTTGAGCATAACCTTGCTCCTAGACACTTATCAATTTTGATACTACTCCACTCTAAAGATTTGTTATTAATTAAGTTGCATCAATCACTTTGTTCTATTATTCCTTTTTGTCATTTATCAAGTCTATAGTTATATCCAAGCCTTTTTTTAAACTTTAATAGAGTTTCATTTCTTTCCATATAATAGTCCAAACATCAATTTTAGAATTTTACAAATCATTGAAGATTTAGTCCATCATTTTACTTATTTGACAAAAATAATATATTACACATTTATTCAAATGAATGTCTCATGGTATTATTTTGGTTTACACACCCTATCATTTTAATTTTTTTGAAAAACTGAAATAACCTTTAAGATTTACTCGACAACTACTTACCCATAATATATTATTTAGGACCAAAATCCTATAAGTCGAGTTTCCAAAAACTGTTGGTTTCTTTGATGAGTCTATCCACTATAACATTATGTTAATTATACTAACATCGACTAATCAATTTTTCTTGTGTTCCACCATTTTCCTTCTAGAATCTCAAGAAAGTTACATGTCCTACCAATGATGACTTCCAGTCTTATTTCCTGACATATTAGAAATTACCTTACTACATTCTGTGCAACCTCTTACTCTATCTTCTTCTAGATGATAGTGGATCCTTATCCAAAAATTACCTTTGTCGTTCAGATGTCCTAACCCTGACATTATTTTCCTCATTCCATTCTCGAATCTTCCAAAATTTGGACACATAGGTTCTTTTATATCTAACAATAGTCTATCCTCTGACTAAGTGATAACCTATTTTGATCTTACACCATTATTAATCTTCCTGTAAATGGTTATAGGTTTTGTGGGGATAATTTCCACTTATCTCAAGACATCCATACCATGGATTTTCTTTTATCCTTGGATTATTTTTAAAGATTCAATTCATCTTTTAACTCAATCTAATTTCCTTGATCTAATATGATACTAATTTTTGAGTATTAATCCTCATTCAATCTCGTTCACCTCTAGATAATAAAAAATTTAATTGCATATTTTCTCATCAAGAATTAACATTCAACTCCATGATTTCTTAATTATAGGAGAGTCTCAACTTCAATATTTCATTTTGAGCACAAGTAACAGTTCTGATGTTCTTTTCCCTAAGATTTTCAGCATTTCTTGCTAAGTAAAAAATTCTATGATGTTCTATCATGACAATAGATGCTTCCTTTGAGAGTGTTTCTCTTTTAATATAAGAGTTACTTAAAGTAAAGTCTTGTCAATAATACAAATTCCTTTAACTTACTAGACATCCCTCCTATGCTTCTATCCTTCCAAAGTTTCATTAACTCCAATGATATTCAATCGCATGGGCAAATCGTAAACCCAATATTCCCTTCCAATTCTTAGGATGGAATCCTTAATTTTTGACTAGTCCAATTTTTTATAGATCTCTCCACTTATATGGTTAAATTCAAGACCCAATGTACATATCATTCAAGCTTAATTCCTACTTATAGGTGTTAAAGAGTAATCCAGTACGTAATCCAACTTAATAGGTTTTAGTCTCATCATAAGATCTCTCTCTTTCTTGAATGAACTTCTTGTCCCAATTAGGTTATCCTTAACCCAAGGTTTCATTCAAGAGTAAGGTAGTGATTAGGTGATTAATCAATATCATTAGGATAGCTTGGTGTGGCTCACATAACGTCACTTCTTACTTTATTTTTCACTCCATCTCAATGTTTTAAATAACTAACTCTTTTCCCGTCCAAAGGTTTCTTAGCATAGGGTGAACCCACATAAGTGGTGAACACTTTTGTGGAGGAAGGGAAAAGAAGTTTTTTCCCTCTACACAAAGTGAAGGGGTTCGGCAAAACCAAATTGTTTGCTCGAACCCCTTTTTCATGTGAGCGCAAATATTAAAATAAAGGAGTTTGAGCGAACTAGGGTTCAGTCGAACCCCCTTAATAGGGATTTTTTTTTTTTAAAACCCGTCATTTTCTCAGACCCCATGAATTTTTCTCATAATTTTAAGGTGTCTAGGTTTGGACAAACCCCCTTTAAGAGGATCGACCGACCATAGTTTCGACCGAACACCCTTTTTCCCCTATCTCCTAAAAGTAATGATTTTTTTTTGTAAAAAATTGTTGTTCGAAGCTCAATTTGAAAATAAAAATGCAGAAAAATTCAGAAACCCAACTAGATAATGATAGTCCTTAGAATGAGCTATCTGTTGAATATAATTTTAATATGATTTACTTTTATTATGTATTTTATTTTTTAGTTTTATTAAACATAGGTTTTTCACTGAAAATCAAAATCTCAGGTCTGCACATGTGGAAAAATAGCAAATTATCAAAATAAAAATTTTAAAAATATTTTGAGGTTGGGTATTGATGTCCTTGATCCATTAAAAATAATAATTTTAATTTCGATTCATACAGAAAACGTTATGTTGTATATAGTCTGCCTATGTTTGAATTGAAATTGGTTTGACTTTGAAACTTGATTAAGGAATAAATATTGAATAAAAAACTATGAGACCAAATGAAAGTGCTAGATACCGTAGTTAGAAATCTAAATTCAAAAAAATTAGAATTTTATCCTTCATAGAAATTTTTTTTATGTTGTATACAGTGAGCGTCACTTTTTAAAAATGTGGTTTTCTGAAAAAAACCAGTTTTCATGGGAGATGGAAAAAAAAGTACAATCTGATTTCAAAAATTTTGAAAAAAATATTTTTAGAATCTAGAGACAAAATGTGATAAGACTCTAGTTTGCATCATTTTCAAATTCCTCATGGTTTAGCTGCTACAAGAGCTCGAAAGTGAAGATTTAGTTCAAAATAATAATTGTAGTGTCTAGTTTGCCCAAAATTGTAAACCACTATTGTGGGATTGCCCCATAGTAAGCTTCAGTGTCAAGTCATTTCACGAAATGTATATATTTCATATAGAAATAACATCATTTTTTAAAAAATTCTCTATATAAGGTATATAGGAGTATAGAGACACTTTCTTCCAATCACGAGTCTCTTAGATCTTTCCTTGTCAATCTCATAGACAATGATCTTTCTTACCATGATTCAAGTTATTTTCCTATCATTTTCTAAGGCATGGATAATAATATCCTTTGATCTTTAGATCAGATAATCATAAGGTATAAAGGTCATATTTCTTAACCTTTCCATTTGTCCTTTTTCCCTTGTGGTCATAAAATTTATGACTTAATTGTTCTTATGACTTTCAAAGAAGTCATAACTAAGTTTTTTGCTAGGTGGGGTACTTAGCTTGAGCCCATCCACTCTCTTCCTTTCCCCCCTTAGTTTTTCCTCAACTTTCATTCTTCTTACATTGAACTTCTTAGGAATTTACTTGCTTCCTTGGAAAGGATTTGTCATTACTTCTTTTGGAGTTTTCATTGCCATCTTCTTTCTAATATCATTTTTAATGGAGGAATATCCATGCTCAGAAACCTCTTTTATTGATTTACTTCTCAACTCAAAGTGCTTCTTTCCTTGCAACTTCTAGTGTCCTAACACATAGAGCCATGTTGCATTCCTTTTACCCTTTTGGAACCATTATTCATAAGTTGTTTGATTCCAAAAACTTCAATTATAACCTCATTGATTTTGGTTGGAGGAACCTTTCTCATGTCATTGATTGCTTCTTTTGATCATTCTGGTCTTTTCTCAATTCCTCGGTACTAACTCTTTTCTAACAAGATATTTATCTTGACACAATAGTTCAAGTCATGAGTTCCCCAACCCTTGAGGATACTTCCTTTGTTCATATCCTACTTTGAACAATCTAATATATGCTGACTTTGCATACATAGATTCTTAGTGTTTACACTAATCCAAGGGTTCCCGACTCTTTTACAATTGTAGGTTACTACAATTCAATTTATCTCATTCCTACTCATTCTCTTTTTCTTAGAGTCATATATGTACAAGTTATTCTTCCTAACCTTCCTACTTAACCTGATTGCACAATCTTCTACAATTGTAGGTTTTATCATAAGTTGTTGGTTTATGAATCTTGATTCCAGGGATGAATCTTTAGCTAGCCCCAATTTACACAAATTACTAATGCTTACATCATCCTTTTCACTTCCTTAAGTCCTTATCTCTTTCCGTTTTGGCACAAGAAATTATCAACCTTTATCTTCTAATAAGGTTGATGCATTATTGCGTAATGAGCTCATAGGTTGTAGTGCAAAACCTGGTTGCTCTGATACCAAATGCAAAGAGAAAAACTCTTTAATTCCAGGAATCGACAATAATTTAAATAATTTCATTTATATTCAAAAGAAATTCGACACTTCATTAATTAAATTACATATAAATCCAAAAGATTCCAAATTTTTTGACATAAAGTCTACAATAAGATTCAATAATACTTCCAATTAAATTCATACACATTTCATCTTACACGACATTGATAATAATACAAAAGTATATGTAACATAAGTTTACAATTCGAGACTTGGGAATTTTGTCGCCTTAAGATCTACAATACATAATTCAAGAAATAAATAATACATAAATTAAGAAATCATCCTTTATTCTTCAATCTAATAACATATTTTCAAACATGAAGATGGTAACAAGGTTCGAGTGCTTTTTCTGCCCAACTTCAAAGCTTACGCTTCCCCAGAATTTCCTAGTCTTTCAAAGAATACTCAGCCCTGCACGGATCGCTTAGCAAAAAGAAGTCAACAAGCAAGATGGAATCTATTTTGTGCCTAGTATAACTAGTAAAACCACAAGCATTTTCATTTTTCTAATTCATTTGAGAAACAAGCAAGTTCGATACTAGGATATGGTAGAGAGTTAATTCGTTCCATCTATTTCAATGGTCCTTAAGTTACTTGGCCAAGTAAAATTTCATGCACGACAAATAACAATAGTTTTGGATAAGAAAAACTATGCTCTCTATAAACCCATATTCAACACCCATCTTGGAAGGTAACTTTCCAAACTCATGCCATGCACATTCCATTATCAAGCATGCATGGTTCCATTCAAATTCAAAAATAATCTTTCTCAAACACATGAAATGAACTTTCATTTTCAAGAAAACATGATTTTGTTAGAAGATTAATCTTTACTTGGTAAAGGTTATTCTTTATTTGTAATTATTTAGTAACTTGTAGGAATATTCCAAAGGAATCCCTACAAGTCTTTTATCTTTTTGTCTTCTCACACATGTGTGAGGATGACTTATTTTTTAATTCCTTTATTAAGGAATATTTGTAACCACCTCCTTAAGAGGTGACACTTTGCACACACATAGATGAATGGTGGCATTCATTGAATTGGGAGTTACATTCTAACTCCTCCTTCTCACCTCTACTTATTGAGGTGCCTCTCCTCTCATTCTTCATTATTCAAGCAAGCAAGCTAAGGTTGAATCTCTCTCTCTCTCTTTGTATCATTCTTAGGCATTTTGCCTCCATTCATAATATTGGGGTTTTTTCTTGCTTTTTCCCCTTATCAAATTCTTGTGTCTCCTCTTGATGGTGGTGGTGCTTGATTTGGCTACTCTCTCTTTGGTAATATTTTTCCTTCAAACAATGCTCATTGATTAGTTATTTCCTTTGTTCAATTTATTTTTCCTTTCAATTTTTAATGCAGTAATTTCATAGTTCAAAATCTTAAATAACATTAAGTTCATATTTACAATAAAATAATAAAATAAATAAAGAAGGTGTATCTCAAGTATGTAACTAAGTACATATTAAAAGGAGAATTAAATGAGCACACATTCTTTCATTTCATTTTCTCATGAGATTTATTAACGCTATAATATAACCTTTCTTTAATTCATTTAATGTCAAGGTAATTATTATTTTTTCTTTATTTTCTTTTCTTTTCGTTTTTTCCTATTTCCATTATAATAATATCTTTTCAAAAATATGGAAACCTCACATTAATCATTCCTAGAGATTTACCAATTTTCACTTTTACTTTTCTATAATATTTAATTAAACAAAGTTATTTAATCTTAACATTCTAAAAAAAAATATTAAACAATTTTTATTATGTGATATCTTTTCTTTGAAATTTCCAATTCTTTGTCTGTTCAGATAACGAAAATAGTTTTTGTTTGAAGGTTTTCTAAATCTACAAACATGTTGTTCTGGTTACATCTTTACTAAATGTTTATATTTGAAATATATATATAGAAATCATTTTGTTTTCCGTTCAAGTTTCAATGATTTTCTGTTGAAATCTATACTTTATCTTCACTAAAATAAAAATACAATCTAGTGTTTGATCTTTTCCTAAAGTGATAAAAATAGTGACAGTCACATTTTTTTTTGAAAAAAAGGAAAATAATTAAAACTTAGATATTAAATTGATATGAATTTGAGAAATAACAATTTAACTATCGAATCTACCTATAGCTGAGTGTTTTCCCAAATTTGGAAATGATTTTTTTTCTCTTTCACTGTCAATATTTTGTTCTATGTTCTTTTCTTCCTATTGTTGATAATTATCTTTTTGTTATGTCCTCACCTTCTATTCTCCTATTGTTTTTTTCTTATCCTCTTTTCTCACGTATTAGGGAGGGTTCTCATTTTAACTATCTTTTGGTCTCCCCTCTGTCACGCCTCTCTTCCAACTGCGCCTTTCACAAGATCTTTAATTTTTTCCTATGAATAAAAAACAATTCCTTCTCATGTTGGCTGCTCTTGGGAGATTAGGTGAATGGCGTTAAAACAATTCTTAGATTGTTCTATGTTCCCTATAAGTTGGTTGTGTCCTATGTTCTCCTTCATGCGAATATGGAGATAGTTGTCCTCTGTTGTCTTCTCAAAAATGAATTCCCTTCCCTTGATATGATGCGACTGGAGTTAGCATAACCAAAACTAATTCAACTCATCCCTACCATGCATGGGAAAGCCAAACGAATCCAATCAAAACTTAAAATGTGTTTTTTGTCCAACTCCCTTTCAAAAATGGATTTCTCTATTTTATTTTTTAAAACAAATTTATCTTTTTCTTGTTGTGTTCTCTTCCTTTTTGGTTGCGCTCGAGAGATCACTAGCATTAAGATTAAATCTTTGTCCTCTTCTCTTAGCCACACATGTGGTTAAGGAGAATGAAATAAAATAATCAAGACAAACTATTTTTTTCACCTTCCTCTCCAAGAAAGGATTTTTACTTTCCTTTTCTCCATCTAAATTTTCTCTCTCCTTGTTTAATCTCATGAAAATGGTTGAGTTATTCACATAGCAAGATCCACTTTCTTAGCTTTGATCTCCAGTTTAAATTTTCAACTCCAGGTTTTAAATTTTGATTGCATTTAATTTTGACTGAAAGATATTTTCTTCTATTTGTAAATTGCTAATTTTAATTCAATTTTCCATTTTGAATGTAAGCTTGTTTTTCCAATTTTATTTCACTATCTTAGTTTTAGATATTTTTTTAATTCTTCAACAAATCTTTCCAATATTCATAACACTATTTTAAATTTTAATAAATTTTCATAATTAAAAATCTATACCATTAATTTGAAAAAAAAGCATCATTAATTTTAAGTAATAATAAAATATTGACATAATAAGATCAATTTTCTAACAAAATAATCAAATCGTCATTTAAAGCAACATATACATTTCACATATATTTGAGAAATCAATTCAACTTATTTTAAATTTGAAAGCATAATCATCACAAAAGTACATTAAAATAATAACTAAGTGTGTGTGTAAGATTGCATCATCCTCATAAATGTCTAATGGATAAAACGACTCTACCTGATCGATATTCTCGCCTTCACTCACGTTCACTTGTTCCTGTGTTCACTTGCACTCGAATTTTCATCAGCAATGACAAACCCCAAATTTAATAAAACTGCATTTTAAATCATTGCAATTACATTTCAATTTCAATATCAATTTTACTTCAATTTAAATAATCATTTTACATAATAATTAACAATCTCATGATTAATAATTGCATTTAAATAATTGACAAAATTGAAACGTGACAATGGTGTCATCCGAAACAACTAGGGCTTCTTTAAAATTAAATCCTTAAACAAACTAGGGCTACCCATTAGCGAAACTACAACAAAACCTTGCAATTCCCCACAATTTAACGAACTAGTAACCCTATAGTAATAATAAAAAAACCCATTGACCAGCACACTACAACCTTTCACAAAAAACACAACCAAATTAGCCCAGTGATACAAAAATTAACTCACGGGATTTCGCACCTTGCAGAGAACCAAACTTTCGGTGTGATCACTCGAATTTTTTTTCTCTTGCTCTGAACTACTTCAAAAATACTTGAATGATTTTGTGGTGAAGATATAATGAATGAAAATAATTTATTTCAATTGAATTTACCCAATATATGTCACATCCGCCATTAAAGCTCATTTGCATGTCGCGCCAATGGCTCCAATCGCATTTGATGCAAATTTAAATTTCAGTTGTCGATCTTTTGTTTTTGTTAGATCATCAAATGACCACCTTCAAAAAGGTTGATGTAATCTCCACCTTAGCTCTAAGGGCCCACCACAATATGGAATGCCAAAAGACTACACATAGCACCCGCCCATGATATTGTAATCACTAAACATCATGCATCTTCAAATCACACGATGGTGAGCAACCGTTGATTCCCACCATCAACAATTGTATTCATTCACAACCATCATTAGCACCAAACATAACTATCGAGAAAAAATTCATCAAGATTATAACACCACTATCTATCTCGAGCATGTGCATCTTACAGTTGTTCTAGTAACCCACTTTATAACATATTAAATCCCAACACAAATATTAAACACTTTATTAATCTTTTTTTGGCATTAATAGTTGAGACATGTGGTGCTCACCCTTGATTTCACAATCAGTTGAAACCTAGCAGTGATGTCATCTTGAGATCTTGGGGAATGGTCAGGATCAAACATTGGATGATCGACGATCATTAAAAAACATTTCTTGCAAAATAAAAAAATTATTAAAAGGGGATAGGGGACATCACCTAGGCCAACGACAAATGATGGCTTAAATTTGTTCTTAAAACAAGGGGCATGGGCCAACCTAGACTTAGAAAATAATAAATTCAGGCAAAATATTTAACACTATTTCATAAAAGGGCCCCGACCTAGATGCGTCAATGGGACATAAGTCATTTTAAAACCTCCCTCAAAAAGGTAATGGCAAAATAGATCCAACTCAGGGTTTAAGATAGGACTCTAGGATTCCATGAAGGAAAAACCAAAACCCCAACCTTAGGATTTTTTAGAATAGCATGATAGACCACTAATGTGGTAAAATAATTAATGGAACTCAAAGAAAAAAAATTGTAGCTCCAGTTGGGCACGTTCATTCCACTAGAATGAAGCGAGAATAACCAAATCTCAGGTAGAGCAGACCAGTTGCAGAGACAACCAAAAGGGATTATCCGAACAAGACAATCCAACAAAAGGAAACCTACAACTAACATATATATAGATCTAAGCTATTGTTCATGGAAAATAATACTTTAGCTGAAGTATAACTTTAAGAACTCTCCAGGAACTGGAAATTCAATAATATCACCTATCATTTCTTTGAGGAAATATGAATCTTCCCCCTACTTATTATTGACTTGGAATGGACCCAACCAGATTGCATCAAATTTCCCATGTTTTTCTTTGTCTTCCAACCTGGCATTCCACATCTCTATTTTGGAAACTCCTTGCAATTGTCTTCTTGTCATGCAATTTTTTTACTTGTAACTGCAATTTGACATTTTTTATTTGAGCTTCCCTACTAGTCTCATCTAATTATATGAGAGCATCCACTCTCAACTGCATTTCATCTTCTACCTCATTATCATACATCTAGACAAATTTTTACATCTCCATCATGTTATTCTGGGGAAACCTTGCATTTATCCCATAGAGTAAATAAAATGGGGCACAACCTATTGCCTTCTTCATAGTCAGCCTGTCTACCTAAACTGCTAATCTTAATTTAGAATCCCATGTCTTCTTATTTTGATATAGGATTCTCTTGATAATCTTCATCAATCTTTTATTGCTTGATTATGCTTGTCCATTTCCTTGTGGGTGGTAAGGTGATGAATAAGAGATTTGGATGCAATGCTTCTCACAAAATTCCATGTATTATTTAGACCTAAAACACATTGCATTATATGAAATAATTTTCTCTAGACATTTGAATCTAGTCACTATATTACTCATTAAGAAATCAATTACCACCTTACTATTTTCTTTCTTTGTTGGAATTTCTTCCACCCACTTGGTAAAGTAATCGGTGGCCACAAATATCCATGAATGTCCTCCACTTGATTTACATACTATCTCTCCTATAGATCAATACCCCATTGCTGGAATATTGATTGCACTGCAGCTAGTTTTAAAGGTAAGTTACTAGAGAATTTTGATTTACTAGAGAAAATCTAACAAGCATCACATGTATTTACCAATTGGTGTGTGTCCTTAAAAATGGTAGGCCACCAAAACCCAACCCTCATTATTTTGTGTGTAGTTTTTTTAGCCATATAATGCCCTCCACACACTCCACTATGCATTTCATTCAAGAGTTCTTTTGTTTAATCTTGGTCTACAAATTTTAACATAACACCTTCTCCATTTCTCAACCAAATCTTTCTTGTTATGATAACATACTTAATAGCATGTATCATTAACATCCTTTTCTCATATTTATTTAGATTATTAGGACATTTAATCTTTTTTAAATAATAGATCACACCCTTGTACCAATCAAAATGTTCCATGTCAAATATGTGTGATATGTTCTCTTCTTCAAGAAAAATTATCTGATTTTCTTCCAGATTAATTTGTTCCATAAGCTTGGCCAATCCTTGTCCTCTCACCAGCATGGTAATCTGGATTTCAAGGTTGAATTCTTTGATCATGTTGATCCATCTACATCTTCTTCCTGACACTTCCTGTTGTGTAAAAATGACCTTCACAATAGCATTGGGTACATAGGAAATTATGGTAGCTCCCATCAGGTATGTCCTGAAAGATTTTACTATTTTTACTAGTGCATATGCTTGTTTTTAATTTATGTCATATTTAAGTTTTGAAGCCTATAATAACTTGCCAAAAAAGGCTATAGCCTATTCAAAACCCTCAACATTATTTTGTAATAACACAACTGCATGTGTTTGGAATGAAGCAAATGAGAAGATCTATAAAGGTTTGGAAAAATCAAGAGTTCTCAACATAGGAGCTTCCTTCATAGCTTGCTTAATGGCCTGGAAAGCTTGTACTGAATCTTCTTCCCATTCAAACTTGGCCCCTTCATTAAGAATTTTCAAAATAGGCGAACTATCTTAGAAATGTTTTTTATGAATCTTCTTAGGAAATTAATCTATCCAAAGAAAGATTGTACTCCTTTGACATTTCGAGGTTGTGGGACCCTATCTATTGCAATTACCCTTTTTGGATCAATTTTGAGCCCATCCTCAAAAATAATATGTCCCAACAACTTTCCCTCCTTTACTCCAAAAGCACACTTCATTGGATTTAAGGAAATACCATATTCCAATGCCCTATAAAACACTTTCTCTAAATGTTCACAATGGTCATCTTCTTTCTTGGACTATGTTGTTAGATCATCCTGATAAATCACCAAAAACTAGTTAATAAAATCTGAGAATTCCACATTCATGGCTCTCTAAAAATTATCCCCTAAATTTGTTAGACCAAAATACATTCTCGCATATACATAAGTTCCCTGAGGTGTAGTGAAATTTGTCTTAAATTTTTCAGAATCCTTAAACATGACTTTCTTATAGCCAAAAAACCCATCCATCCTAGACATTAATTCATAGTCTATCACCCTCTACAACGTGGCTTCCATATTTGGTAATTGGTAGTTATCCTTTAATGAAGACACATTCAAATTTCTAAAATCCACACATAATCTAATGTCTCCATTTTTCTTTCTCACAGACACCAAATTTGATACCCAACATGAATGTCTAATTGGTTTGATGATCCCTACATCTCTTGACTTCATTAGTTCTTCTTGCATTTTTGGGGCCAAGGTAGCCTTAATATCATCATAAGACAAAGAAAACAAGTGTATGGAATTTTCTTAAAAAATAAATTAACATCCTTCTCACCTTTGGTGATAATTTATTTCCAATATACACCTCTTTTGGTGATGCATCTATTCCAAGGTTTATTTCCTCTAAATCATCAGGATGGGAAGTAGCATAGTTAGCCTTCATCTTGTCCTGGTTGTCAAACACCCTTTCAAGAACAACTAAATCTTTAGGAATTGTATTGGTTTTCAATTGAATAACTTCATTCCCAAACACAATATCCTTGCTTTCAATTTTTTCAACAAAATATCCAAAGTAAATTTCCTGACTTTCATACTCATCCACACAACTTAAAAATCTCAATATATCATGATCACTATCCAAAACTTGCCAGTTCTTGATATTATCAGGAACAAATGGTCTAGTTTACACTTCAATCTTTGAAATCCCAGCATAAGTCATGTCATCTGGTCTTAATGCAATATTTTCTAGAAAATATGCTACCTTATTATGGCCTCTCTCCATCCAATTTATACCAAAAGAATCAAAGTTCTCCAATTCATCCCAAACAACATTTCTATATTGTTTTATCCTTTTTATTCTTTGAAACTAATATGGACATGACTTCGGAAATCACAAGCTCAGAATCTCCAATCACTTTGAGCTTCTTGGTCCCATTTTTTTGAGCCAATCTCAGCCCCAATGACAAGGCTTCATACTCAGCCACATTGTTGATGCCCTCAAATAATAGAGTGAAAGAGAACCTAAATGCCTTTCCACTCAGAGACCTTAGCAAGACACCTGCACCAGATCCTTCCCTTGAACTTGCACCATCAAAATAAATAGTCCACAATTCATTAGATTCTAACACATGTTTAGCTTTTGTAACAATTGGTGCAACAAGTTTATCACAATCACTAGGGGCTTCCTCATCCTTGAACTCATTTATGCCATAGTCAGTAAAACATGTCAAATTCTCAGTCAAATCATGCTCAATCATATGAGGCACCTTCGACTCTCTTTTAATCTTGAAATATTTTCCATCAATGTACAAAGAAGCAAATGAAAAATCACATTGCATGTTACCCCCCATTGGTGCACTCCACTTCCTTGAAAAGAGCATCCCAAAATGAGGAGGGATGTTTGCAACTAAAAAAATTATGGCCAAAACCTTATCAGGGTATTGGGTTAGTCTATAGGGCAATGCTTTAATAGTCCCAATAATTGGCACTTCTCTTGAATCTAATGCATAGAATTTACCTTGAGTAGTGGCTACTGTTAAGCCCATGGATTCCTTAATCTTGACTTGCATAACATTATTGGAGGCCGCTGAGTCTATCATACAATTTCTCAAAGTTTTCTCATTTATATCAACACTCAGGAAAAAGGGGGTTATGTTCTCAAGGCACATATTAATAGAATTTCCTAGATACATAGGGGGAATTTTTGTTACAATTCTCTCCACTTCTTTCTATTTTATTTCATCCTTTTCCTTGTGTTCTTCACAATTTCCTTGTTCAACTTTATTACTAGCAATTCCTGTAATCAAGGCTATTGTTTTTTCTTTATGCTCATCTAGTCTCATCATTTCCAGCCAAGAAAAAAAAATTAACTTGGGACAATATCTGAAATATGTCCAAGGGTGTGTATCTAGGCAGGTTAGGAATCATACCTTCATTAGTTTCTTTATTTTTTAGTTATTGTTCTCCTTAAAGTTTATTTTGTTTTGCTTCTAGAGTAAACTCAGTAGACTTGGTAATCACTTTGGTCTTGACCAACAAAGGAGTAACATGTTCATGGGGCATTGGGATCTTAGTCCTTTTTGCTCATATCTTGTCATTCTTGACCTCCTTGATCTTTATAACATCAATTTTTCTATCTTCTTTAACACCCTTGTTTTTATCTTTTTGTTCCTTAATAAAAAGGCCAATAGGCTTACCCTACTCGCCACCCATATTTCTATTTTGTAGCTGCAATGTACTTCTCATTTGAGAAGCCATCTCTTTAGTTAGTTGGGAAATATCATATGTTGGTGGTCTTCTTAGAGACACTAGATCTCCATCCTACTCCATATTGCAATCATAATTGTCAAACTCACCTTCCTCATTGGAAAAAACTTGTTGATGATAGATTTTACTTCTCTATGGTTGATTATTCACATCAACTTCTTGCAATTCCTCATAAAAATAAAACTCAGCTTCATCAATATATGACCAGGACATACAACAATCTACATCATTTTGCTCAAAATTAGGAATCTTCTCATGAGCATCCTCTTCTTTTCCCTCAGCAACAAGCATCTGGGAAACACCACAATAATTCTGATCATGTGGATGCTTACACACCTCACACCATGCTCTATCTTGTACCATATTTACAGAATTCTTCTGCAAAAGATCTGGTGTTTGTTGATCAGTTTTAGGCTTCTGAGCTGGTAGTATTGGTTTTCAATCCTTCCAATTTGTATTGTAAGAATAATTTTGCAATCTAGGAGGTCTATCATTTTTATAATACTACTTCCTATCATTTCCAAGACCCTTTTCTTGCTTAGAAACAATATATTTTTATATCTTTCAAAGTGTTGAGGACCTTATCCCACTTCTCATCATCCTTAGGGCTTGCAGTAGAGACTTTCTTAGTCTTATCTCTAGGATTCCTCAAAAGAGTAGGTTCTTCCCTCCTACCATATTTTCCAGAAGCTTTCCTATTTCTTTCAATATTGATATCTACTCTAAAAGCATCCCTCATGGTCTGAGGGTCCTTATCTCTAAGGAGATATGTCATTTTAGCATCAAAATCATCAAAATAAGTGGTTAAACAAACATTTTCATCAAGTCTCATCACCTAAAATAATTTATACATTGCCTTTTGAAATATAAGGTTAAATTCTAATGCAGGCTCATTCATTGACTTCTTGATATTATTGAATTCATTCAGCATGAAACTAGCATTGGTCTTATCACCATATTGTTCTTTGAAGAATTTTTCAAACTCTTCCCATGAACCAATACTAGCATTCAGTAGACCCCTGTACCAATCCCTTGCATCTTCTTTCAAATATTGGACTAACAATTTCATTACTACATCCTCATGTTCTACTTCATAGTCATTTAACATATCCATGAAAGCATTCAAATGTTCTTCTGCTGAAAAATCATTATTCCCAGTAAACTTATTCATTTTTTCTCTTCACTCATGTGGGATGGGATTTGGGTACCCGAAATGCTATCAAAGATTAATATATTATACCTTTCCAATTGTATAGGTTTCCTCTAAAATAGTCCATCAATTTTTTGAGAGTCCTCGCTAAACCATGTATTCTAAGTTTTAGGACCATCTTGATGTAGATTTATAAACTTGGTTGCATGAATCTTTGGGCCAGAGCTATTTGTGGTATTTTCTACACTAGGTTTATGATCATTTAAAAAAAATCCTAGTGACTTGATGAATTTGTAGCTTGTGCAACTTCATCCACACTTAACATTCTTAGGAAACTTATTTTCCTTCTCTTTTCTATATTTGCAGCCTCTGTTTCAGTCCTCTCTAGTTCTTCTGCTAGAGCTTCCCCTTCTCTCCTAACCTTTTCCAAGGTATTCTCTATTAGTGATGACACATGTGGAAGGGGATCTTGTTTAGGATGGTTAGAAACCACCCTCTCATTTATTTTGATCCCTTTAGCATTTTTTTTTCCCATATCCAAAACTAATTTAGGATCTGGATTACTTGATCTAGGCTTAACAAGGTTTAAGGCTTTTGGGTTTGCAAGATTTTTTAGGACCTCAGCTTGACCTTTAGGACTCACTTTGGATATTGGCTTCACCTGCTTATCAAAAATCTCCTGCACAACCAGAACTTCCTCTTCTGGTTTTGGTCTACTCTAGTTTAGGAGCTTCATGGTTGCCAATTGTCTAATTAATCTATCCCTTTCAATAACAACATGCATCAATTTTATTTCCTTTCCCTTGTCCATTTTTATCCTAAGCTCATCTTTATTTTGGATCTCTCATCTTAAAAAACTAATATCCCCAAAAATGTCTCCAAGGTCACGCAAAGTTATGTTAGAACTTGATGTCTCACTTAGCTCTATCAGGTTTGCTTCTTCATGCCTAAATATTAAAGGAGCTCCATCATCTTCGGCAGGAGGAGGAGACACATCATTGGTCCATTATATATGATGGCTTCGACTTATACTCCTTCTTCTTCTCTAAGTATATTGGATGCTAATAGGACCTTTATTATGACACGCTACATCCTCTTGAACAATTGTATTAAATACTGCATCAAAAAATCCACAACTATCTGATTCTGAATGTCTAGATACATGTTCAAGAGTCTCAGGGATAGGATGTAGAGATTTATTTATACCTTGGTGTACAGGATTCTATGACGCAGGAGCAACATTGCTAGTTTCAAGTTTCTTCTTTATCCAGTTCTTCTTCTTCATTTTAGGAAGTTCACCTTCCAATTTTTGTTCCAAGTTATTTTTCATGAATGACCTAGTGTTCATCATGTCTATCTGCTTGTCCAAAAATATTGTAATTGGTATTAAATATTCAAATGAAATGCACACTCGTGTAGAGACTTCAGATTCGCCACCCAATTATCTTGGGAAAATCAACTATTCAAAAACACTTGGTGGAATTTGAAAAGACCTTTAGAACTTCTTGTACTAACAATGTACAAAGTTTCTTCATGAGATATTCACAAATTTTGAACAACAAACGAATTAGATAAAAGAAAAGAAAAGCCACAGGCTCAACCTTCAAATCACATAAATATTATGATAACTCTATGTAAAATGGATAACCAACCCAATGATAAGAAATATTCAAACTAATTCCCTAGTAGAGTCGCCATTTTATTGATTTTTTTTAGTGTAACCAAGTTTATCTTCTTTTCTACCTATAGAATTTCCAATTCCAATTAAGGGAAACTCGAAGGACCTAGACCAACTAACAAGGATTGTAACTATAAACCTCCTACACTTCGAGGTCTACATCAACTAGGAGGGTGGTCCCCTTAATGTGTTTGTAATCTCTACACCAAACTTACAAACAATCATTAACAATTAATAGATAATCCTATTTAATAGCTCAACATAATAAGATAATACCAAATTGAATTGGCATTTCATCTATAGTATCAACTACTTGGAGCATGAGATGATTACAACAATAATTCATAACTTGACATAGTCATTTAATTTGTAATTGTGTGCATACACAAAACCTCACAAAAAAATATGATTTAGACCATTGACATATACCATTCAGAATTCAGACTCACAAACATCTAAAATTCCATGATAGATTCAAAAATATAATATAGAAAATCTCTTATAATATTGCATTAAAACATCATCAATCTATATCCCAACCCAATACTTCTTACCAAATCCCTTTATAAACATATCCATCTATAACTCCATTGAAGAATTTTAATTAGTTCTTTGAATTAAAGCCACAATGAGAATCACACACACGACAACAGTTAGATGAATGCCATAACCCTTGATTATATTATTCAAAATTGTGATATGATTATAAAAAGGAGAGACATGAGCTTGAAATGTATCATTATAACTCAAATTGTAGTACTGTCATAAAGCATCAAACCTTTATAAATCCAAAACCTAAATTGCATTTACACTGAATTAACAGGATTTACAATTTGCTCTGCAACCATGCCTAGAATCGACCTGAAAATATCTAACTTGCTAACTATTATTTATGGCCTTGAAATCCTTCTTATAGAGAATGAAGGAGTGAACAAGCGTTGGGCCAAAAAATACATATGTCACCAGTCAATTGGACCGCTTTGTGATATTTCAAAAATATGATTACAATCACCGAGTCCCAAAGCATCATCCTGTTAGTTCCACCCATTAGATAATAGTCGTTGCATTGCCTAAACCTCAAAACCTACGGAAAAATGCTGCCATGGAGACAAAACCATAATTAGTTATAACCATAACTATTGAGCTACTAGTTGTCGATAGTAGACACCATCTTACTCCTCTTCGATTAATTATTTTTCAACTCATCTCTAATACTCTTCATCTGTTGGCCAATCAAAATTCACTACCTCATTCACCTTAGCATTGTAAAGTGTGTATTTCACTACAACCCAATTGGTCTCTCTTTCAAAAGACTCTAAGAATGTGCTGGTGTTAATTATTTTATCCATGCTACTCACCAAAAATTCATAGTCTGAATCATCACAAATCAATTTTATTTGTCCATTGATAACCTCATCTACCCTTTCCTGCCACTCTTGCAATGATTTAATGTTTCCTTGTACATCAATGATGTCTAGTAAAAATGTATCACTCCAGTCATCAAATCTCTTTACTAGCTCCCTAATTCTTCTACTAAAATCATTAGGTATGGCTTGGAATCCCTTCAATTATTTCACAAAGATTTGAGTGGGCCTCAATGTGT
>CM021101.1:571464340-571483743 GCA_007115665.2 Sequoiadendron giganteum
ACAAAATTTGAGGCGCCATTAGGCACACCATATCAACAAGCTATGATATTTATATTTCATGATTACATACAATATTTTTGAAGATTATGTTGAGGACATCCTAGAAAAATCTTAAAATTGACAAGATAATGTGAATATCCTTCAAAAGATCTTTGAGAAAATGTGAAAATACAACTTGAGATTGAATCCAAAAAAGTGTTTCTTTGGTCTAGATAGTGAAAAACTTTTTTTTTTATCATATCTCACAAAGGCATTGAGATGGACTAAAATAAAATTGATGTTATAGTTAAAATGCCACCTCCCAAAAAATCTCTCAATTACACACTTTAGAAGGAATAATTTAGTCTATCTGACATTTCATAACATCCTTAGTGGATTGAACATTACCATTTACATATCTACTAAAGAAAGAAGTTTTGTTTAGTTGGAATGAGGATTGTAAACATGATTTTCAGAGTTTAAAAGATTACCTTGCTACTCCACCTATTTTATAACCCACTATTCAAGACAAACCATTTATCCTATATACAGTAGCAACAACCCATGCTCTCGCAACATTGTTGGCTAAAAAATATGAATATGATAAAGAGAATCCTATTTATTACATTAGTCAAACCCTAATTGATTACAAGACATGATACACAAAAATAGAAAAACAATGTTTGACTTTTGTATATTCTACAAGTAAGTTGCAACATTACTTACTGAATGATGAATTGCATGTAATATCAAAGTTCAATCCTTTAAAAAATCTTTTCACTAAAACAAATTTATGAAGATGCTTAGCTAAATGGGTTATATTGTTAACTAAGTTTGACCTTAAATTTGTCTTGTAAAACACAATTAAAGGGAAATCCTTAACTAACTAGTTAGCTGACACTCCTCCCCAACATTACCTAATGTAGAAGCATTTCCTCATGAAATGTGTTGGAAATTTAGAAAGATGAAGATACATGGGAACTATAGTTGGATGTATCTAGGTGTAGAACAAGCTCTAGCGTAGGTGTTATAATAATCCCTCCTATAGGTAAGCCTATTCCCTTATCCTATCACTTAAATTTCCTATGCAAAAAAAACATAGTGGAGTATGAAGCCTTAATTGTTGAGTTTCATAGTGATTTAAATTTGGGGGCCCGAGATATTAAAATATTTAGTGATTCACAATTAGTAATTAAAAAAATCAATGGAACATATCAAGAAAAACATGATAAATTATCCAAATACAAGGATCTCAGAATGATTTTATTAGAGAAGTTTCATTCCTTTACCATCGATAGCATCCCATGGAAAGATAATTGGCATGTTGATGCAATGGCTAGTGTGCTTTCTCCAATATCTCCTCAAGATCCTTCAAAATATTTCATATTCACTTTGTATACAATTATGAAACCATCAATAGAATCTAAGGTCAAAGAAGTATTATCAACCATCATCGAAAGCTCCAGTGAATGGTATGCACAGATATTTAATTATTTAAAAAAATTGTACCTTTCCTGAGATGACAACTAAGAATACTAGAGCCCACCTTTGAAAGCTCGTGTCTAAGTATATAATTCTTGTCAATGTGTTGTATGAGAGGTCCTTTGATGGTCTCTTTCTAAGATGTCTTTAAAAATATAAAATCCTCATATAACTTAAGGAATCTTATTCATGTGTTTGTGGAGCTCATTTTGGAGGAAGATTGTTAGTTCAAAAATTAATTTGTATAGAATACAACTGGAGGATTATAGAACAATATTGCTTTGCATATGTTAGGAGATGTCATAAATGTCAAGAACATAGTAAACTAATCCACACTCCTACATCTGAGCTACACACACAAGTTCCTATTTGGCCTTTCTCGGTGGGGCTCAGATATAATTAGAGAAATTTTACCTCCCTCCTTTGTTGGAAATACATTTATAATTATTACAATAGATTATTTCATGAAATGGGTGGAAAAAATTACCCTTCATTCGACAAATGCCGATGTAATATTTCATTTCATATTGGAACACATTATTTATCTCTTTGGAATTCCTTTTACTTTAGTTTCAAACAATGGGACACCATTTAAGAATACGGATGCGGAGAAAATCTTAGACATGTAACATAAAAAATTATTCTCAACACCCTACTACCCACAATCTAATGCTCAATTTGAATCAACTAATCAAAACCTAAAACAAATCTTAAGTAAAACAATAAGAAAACACAATAAATTTTGGCACATAAAACTAACATATGTGTTATGGGCCTACCATATGATTGTTAGAGAATCAACTGGGAATACACCTTATAACCTTGTCTATGGAATTGAAGCAATAATTCCCTTAGAGTTAGAGATTCCTTCATTGAGAATCATTCCTCAAGGATTGATTGATGATAGTAATTATAAGGAACAATGTTTGCATCAACTTGAAATAGTCAACGAATAGTGGATTACCACTCTTGAGCACCTTCAACCTTATTATAGAATAATGCAATGTAGTTACAATGATAATATCATACCTCATTCATTTAATAAAGGAAATTTGGTCTTATGTGAGAATAACCCTAATGTCAATGTTGCTTTGATTGAACAAGGAAATTTGAACCCTAATTTATTAGGACCTTATATAATAAATGAAAATTATGGGTTTCGATAATATATGTTAACAAAAATCAATGGAACATCTCTTAAAGAACCTATAAATGCCATGTATATACACTAGTAGTATGTCTAATCTTCTTGAATAGTATGAATGATAAAGAAGTGGTGCAAGAGTTAGTAGATGACATCCCATATGCTCTCATATTTCTTCATTCTTGACAAACAAATATTTTTGTGTCTTGAATACTAAAGTAATTATTTAAATTAATTTATAAGTATTTTCTTTAGGCTCCATAATACTCAAGATAATCTTGTATGTTGTGTCAGATTAGATCCTTATATTCATTTAATGTTCTACAATTATATCATAGGTTCATTTAATTTAGCATAACATACTCAATCATAATGTCGCATCTAAGAGAAACTAGAAGTAGTTTATTTAGATCACATAAAATAATGTAAATCATGGAGATGTCCATTTATTAAATAGTCTTACAAATATTATTTGAATAATCAAATTTCCATTTAACATAAAATAGAAAAGCATAATCAAACATCAAAATGATCATTTATATATATTTATATCAAATTTTAAGTACATGTCATCAAATATATAACACTAGGGTGGTATGTGGCTACTAGATCCATGAAGATCTGGTGATCATATATGTCTAGATGCAGTCCATCGAGAGAGAGTAGTATGCATGAAATGATAAGAGAATACAAAGCATAATGAAGACCATGTGCTCATCAAAAAATCATGGTCTCCCATCCACTGGCCTCTAGATGCTCTCGCTTAAGGTGATCTTTTTCTGCTTGTACTCTAACAACCTCTACATGGAGTCTCTCAACCTCCATTAGATCTGGATATTAATGAATCTCCTCATAGGTAGCCTCAGCTCAATTAGCGCACCTCCTGACACCCTCATATGCTTCTCTTAGTTTAACATATAGCTCAAACAACTCTAGGTCCCACTCCACGATGGGTGGGGAAACATCGTCTGTTCTAGTAGCCTCATCAAAGACTGAAAAATGAATTATCTCTATAAAAACCTATCAATAAAGATCATGTAAATCTATCACAAACCCTACAAGATAAAAATCATAAATATAATTAGTACCCATCACGATATATTTATATATAAATTAAAAGCATTATCATTAGTGCATAAACATAACAATAAATAAATTTGCATAACCTAGGTCTCTAGTCATTTGTATAAAAATATCCTCATCCTATGTAGGAGGCATGGAGGATGTGCTAGCCTCTCAATTATCTTTGGTGTTGGCATGTGCCACGGTCATTGAATGTGATCTAGTAACATGAATGGGAGATGGATCTCCCCACTCATGGGCAACTAGATCCTTGTTTGCTGTCTCACTACCATAACTCATCAGCTCCTTCTCATCCTCCTCCTTGACCTCCTCCTTTCCCTCAAACTCCATTTTTGTCTCCTCATCGTATTCCTCGTCTATCTCATTTGTAAATAGGTTGTTAGCCCTGAGCCTTGTATCATCAAATTTATAATCCTTCGCATCCCTCTAATCTTAGAATCATCCTACATAGACTATTGGTTCATCAATGAGGAACATTAGAGTTGGTCATGCTATTGTCCACCACTCCTCATATGTATCTATAGTACCAACATCATCAACTTCAAAGACTTGGGGCATGTCATGTTCATCACCATCAAGGTCACTAGGGATGACATTATCAGTAATGAATCATCTAGTGTCTCCCAGCCTTTGGGAACTCCACAGTGATTGCCTGTAAAAATTCCATGCTATGGGTACTACCTCTATCTACTTGAATTTCCACATGACATGATCCTCGTAGAATGATCATAATGTGTAATCATGTCTTCCTAGAAGAAATATATTCCTTTGCATCCTCCTTAGCTATTGAGTCTCATCCAACCACTATGGTATCAAATAAAATGGTCTCCACAAGGTCTCATGTTGATCTAGGTGGTCGAATCTAACTCTCCAGTATAGAAGATCTTTGGACTGTCATGCTCATCTCAATGGATAACTGAATCCACAAGGATATCTAATGGTGGATACTGAAGGGAATATTGTTGGTTTGGTGCATGTGATATTCTCCAAACAACATACCTACATAAGTGTACAATGCATCATACTATCCACCTCGTGATATGAAAACCTCCTAAGATTACAATATAAATGTGCTAAGATACTATAGCCCTAGGTGTATACTATCTTATGTTGCTCAATTTGTCTAATCATGTGGACTAGGCCTCCATCTATGTGTTCTCTTCGGCCATCAAGGATGAGTACTAGTGCTACTACAAAAGTAATAATCCATCTCAAGAGTGAAGATCACACATAGAATAGCCACTCTAGATCAATACATGGCCCTACAATCTCCTCTCGAATAGATCCTCCCAAGAAATATCTCACATCAGCTCGAATTTGTGCATATGGCTGATCCCCTACAAAGTGTGCAATCTCACCATTGATAGGGACCCAAAGGATTTGATGAACATCCTCCAAGGTGATCGTCATCTCACCCATAGGTAGAAATAATGTATAGGTATGAACATACCATCTCTTAGCTAGCACCATTAGCATGACATCTTTGTACCTCATGGGAGGCATGAGGTATGACCAGTAGATGCCAAAATTATGTATGATCTGAGTGTCCAACTCTAATAATATCGAGACTAGGCCTCACATGCAATAGAATTGTCTATCATTGAGACATTGTCACAACTAGCATGGAGTCTAACAAAAATAGAAAATTAATATATACTATAAGCAATCTAATATACATCAATAATAAAAAAAAGTGTGATAAAGTTGAACTAGTGCACTTTCCTAAGGGCCTTGAAATCTTTATTTCTCTTTTTGGATACTTCACGAAGAAACAATACAATTTGCAAGAAAATGGGACACTTCATGAAAAAGGGGAACACTTTTGTGAAAAAAGAGGACACTTTACAAAAAAAGGGGTCCTTTGCGAACTTTTCATCCAAGGTCCTAAATTAGCCTAGAAATTTGTAAAATATAAATAAAATGCATTAAAGCAAAGATAAGGTACAAAAAATCAACTTACTTGGTGTTGAAGTTCACCTTACACTACCTCCTCTCATAGTGCATCAAGTCTCAAGGACCTGTACTCTCATAAGCTTGCCATTTGAACACCTACTCTTCAACAAAATTAAACTGCATGAAGGTAAAAGACAAAATTATTACAAATTACTTCACTTTTTACTTTTTATATGTTAAAATTAGTCTATTAATACATTAGGATTAAAGGTTTTTTTATTCAAACTAGCATACTAGGGGCTAGCGAACGCCACTTTTGATGTTGTTTGTTACATTGAATTCATGATTCTGCTCTTGTTCTCATCAAATGTCTATCACCATGTGATATGGTAATTGGAAATACCCTATGATATGAAGTAGACAATTTCCTTCGATTAGACTACTATGTTGATTCCACCTCCATAAGGCAAGCAAAATCAAGGGGGGCATACATCTACTCTTGAATTTGATTTCTAGAATAAGTTAGATAAGAGGATTTTTTGGACAACTATTGAATTTATGTTGCACAACGTGGTTCCTAACATTGTATTGTTTTAGTAGGAGCTTCATTCTCCCACATTATGAGTATCCCTTTTGAAATTAAGTTTATTTTTTGGATTCCTTTAGCTTACATATGCACATAGAGTCATATGGGCACTAAAGTGGGGGCTAGATGTAATGAGAAAAATTGTACTACCTTCTTGGAGATAGTGAAATTTCTCATTTAATATGGACCTATTTTAGTACCCTTGAATTAAATATCCTTTAATGCATCATTAATAGGCCTCTAAGACTCTTTATTTCAGATCTCAAGGCTCATTTCGACTAAAATCTTGACAAATCCACAAACGCATAAAATATTATAACAAACCACCCTGAAAAACTAGGGTGGGAATCATATACCACTTATATCGTATGAGTCCCCCTAGGTGTGACCCATATGCTATGAGTTCCATATGACCCCCCCAAGATGGGACCCATATACCAAGAGTGGTGTTTGAGTGAGAATTTAAAGTTTTTAATTCAAAAATTTGGTTCATGTTGGCTTTTGAGATCTAAATAATAGTAAATTAGGTGTATTACCTATCTAAAGAAGCTTCTATGCCATTATTTTATCTAAGCAAGATTCTAGAAGAGGAATTTTATGATCTAAGAATCCACAAGCATTCAAGAATTTTTCACAAGAGCATTAGAGAACAAGTAATCAACAAAGTTGAAGCCTTGCAGCAACATTATTATATTTTTACAGGTCTTCAAGCTCAATTTCATCCAAGATAGGGTTGATTACGGTTTCCTATGGTGAATCATGATGGATTCTAGGTTGGGGAGATGTAACTAGCCATCAAACCAAGCTAATGACTTGTTTCCTAAATGATTCCATCCTCCATAATCACTCTAATTTTATCCTAAGAAAGTTGCATACCTTATTATGTCTCATTTCGGTTATTAGGGATCTCTCTCAAAGTGATTCATTCATGTCCCTGCTCATTCTCACATCTCATTCAAGCACAAAAAAATAGGGTTTCATTGCATTTCAGATTTTCTAATGTTATATGTACTCAAGGTTAGGGTGTGTGCTCATATTTACATTCAAGATCCATTGTTTCTATCAAGGTTTAATTACCAAACTAGGGTCTAATCGAGGTAAACCCCCATAAGAAAATCAACTATATATTCTATTTTGTAGGTCTATTACATGTTCAAATCTAAAAATTAGTTTGGGAAAGAAGAGTAGATATTGGAGCACAAATATGGACTTTGAATTCCTAAAAAGTGGAATGGGACTCATATGCTAGAAGTGGCGTATAAGTCCCACTACAAGAAAATTTCTAGAGTTTTGAAGATTCTAAATCTACTATGTGAGAAACTTGTTCTAATATAGAAAGCCTAGACTAGGATTGATATAGAAAAAGTGGCATATGACTCCTATTGTTCCTTACAAGTATCATTTTCAGCATTTTAGAACTGACTCCAAGTCCCTTGATATTTTTTAGGTGCACTTCTATGTTTTTCCAGTTTATTGTTCGAAATTGTACTTCATTTTTAGGTCATTTAGTGAAGTTTTGCATTACACTAGGTCTTGCATTTAATTAGTCTTTCCAAGCCCTAGGTTAGTTGTGAACCCTCTTGTACTCATTAATCATACCCTAGGACACCCCTATTATAGATCTATTTCCCCATTCCTATCCTTGGTTTGAGATCTCTAGGGAATCCTTGAATGGTATTGGGAGAAATTTGGTGTTCTACATCCTAAACCATAGAGTAATCCATTTTTCCACCTATCCCCATCATTTATAAGTAAGAAAATTCAACCATTGATAACTCCCTTACTTGCGATGAAGTCATTTTAGAAGAACCAACCTCTAAATGTCATGAACATCTAGTTTGTAGCTCTCCTACTAGAGAAGATATTATGGTGGAAGAAAATGATTAACATTAAAACATTTCATTCAATAAATATTCATATGGATTCCTTAGATGAAGATGATGAAGTAATATTATAATCCCCTTCACTAATAGATCATGAAAATAAGGACAATAATTTTGATGTTATGCACATTAGATATCCCTTTAAGCAATATCCCAAGCCTGAACTTATCATTTATCCACCCTCACAACAATAACAAGTTCAAAATAAACCTATCCCCATCTTACAATCACCTAAAATTAAACTCAGTAATGATAATATTTCGCACAAACTAGGGTACAATACCATTTCTAACATATATAACAAAGTGTATACAATCAAGGATGACCTTGAACCTAAAATTTGTTTGCATATCAAGAAACAAAAATAAAAGCATATTGAAGAAGTCACAAAGCTATTGAAAGATTCTTGGAGTTCCTTTGATTTCATACCTACTTTCATGGGAAAATAAAAGATCATAAATAAAGATTCTGAAAATGGAAAAGAGAAACCGACAATCTCAATACAACATTCAGAAGAATCCACTTCAACCACTTTAGAAGAAAAGACAACATACATGACAAAATTTGATTAAGTTGAATAACCAAAAAATCCAAAAGAAATGAAATAACTTTATGGAAGAGGTTATGAACTTATGAAACAACTTGGGTAAAGTGGAAAAGGAAGTGGTGCTAGAGAACAACGTATATGTTTTCCTATAGAGCCTAACATGAAAGAAAAAACTAGTGGTCTTGGTTATTTCCCTTTGAAACAAATGAGAACATTAAACAAGCCTTTAATCAATATCAACACTCTTATAAAATATTATCCTAAGCCAAATTTAACCTTGGTACATTCTGAATTGATAGATAGTACATGTGAGAATATCTAGTTAGATATGCATCAATAACAATACATGTTGCTCATTGCCATGTAATAGTTGTAGGATGATAACATACTCACTATTGCATGTTTTGAATTCATTGCAAATCATTTCCTTTTTCCAAAGAGTGGCATATCATCATTCATCTCGACTCATCCTTGTCCTACACATAGTGGGGTCAAGAACTAGAGAGCCTTGTCCTAGTTTAATGTTTTTTTCATTGTTCCCCTGGCTAGTTGTCTACCTTTCGTATAAAACAAGATTGGAATGCTAATGACCTTCCAATAGGATCACTCACATGTGCCTTAATAGTATTTTATAATATTTTCATTTTCATGCTATGTATGTGATTGCATGTGTGTAATGTGATCCCCTATGTTGTTTTATTTGATGTCTATATCTCTTTATGACATTCCTCTATTTGTATCTATATTCTTCTCTATGTCGTCAATATTTAAAATTTTCTTTGTCTTGTGTTTTCCTGTTGGGGATGATGCAAGGCGTTGAGACATTTAGTTCTCTTCCATGTTGACCCAAAATATTTTCCTTTATCTTTTTCATTTGTCTTGTGTTTTGATTTTGGGAATGACACAAGGCATTGAGACATTTAGGTCTCTTTCATGTTGACCCAAAATATTTTCCTTTCTATTTTTCATTTGTCTTGTGTTCTAATTATAGGAATGAAACAAGGCATTGAGAAATTTAGGTCTCTTCCATGTTGACCCAAAATATTTTTTTTTCACTCTCTTTGTATCATTCTTCCTGTTCCATGAGCATTTGGGGAATGATGACTATTCTGAGCTCTCTAAAAACATTGTAGAAAAGACATTAATCATGAATCCATGGATCCCTCATGTGTTAGGAGTTTCATTTTGGTGGAAATCCCTCCATTTTCATGGTGTAGCTTTATTTGGAAAGATATGACTTGGAATAGGGTTTCCCAAGTAAGCTTTCATGTCCTCTTTATTGTCAGCATTTATCATTTTCTACTTTAAAGTAATTTCTCACAGCATGGTGTTTGGAAATTTGTTTAAAGTGGAGGAATATATTGGAATTATTCTTTTGTATTTCTCATGGTTCATTGTGAAGTCTTCTTACTTCATGTGACACGTCTTTCACTTTTTGGTGACATTCGGTGTGATGTCCTTCAAGATCATGATCTATCTTAACATATTATATTCCTCTTAGTGGTGTGATGTGACACACTGCATCCCCTAAGTTGTGAATATTCTATTCTTCAATTGGTCCTTTATTGGAGATATTAGGCACAATGTTCCCTACATTAAAACCTTACATGAACTAAGAAAAACTCCTTTGAATGTGCCTTACACTATTTTGCATTTACAATAGTTGTTATATGGCAGTCTTGCATAACACACTTTAATTTCTTATGTATCCATCCTATTTCTTCATTTGTGTTAGCATACAAAGGTTTTATTGCCTCATGGATACTATTTTTCATGATGTGTGGAACCTTATGAAAGTTATCAAGAGGTATAGATCTGGTACAATTACTATATGGGATCCAAACTTAGGAGTTAATTTCCCATAGCCACTTGCTTGTCTATGTGAGCACATACTGACTACATGCATATGTGCCTCACTGGTCGCTTACCTAGTGGACAACCTAAGGTTCCACTAACCCTTGTGAGCATGTTTTTGGTTTGCATAGTGGACATTGAGTCTCACTTGTAATTTTTTTTCGACAAATAATTTAGATCTAATTCGTAGTATGTGGGACAAATGGTCAAGGCTTGATCCACTCCTTTTTGTTTTTGTTTTTCTTTATTCTTTTTCTTTGGAAGTGTATGCTTGTGTCTTATTGTTGCTCCTTATATCATTCTCATGTGTGTTCTTTTGTTCCTATTATGGTTTTCCATATGATATTGGTATTGGGGGCTTGATCATCGCTCTTAATCATTTTCGTCCTATCTCACTAGCATTAGTACATTTGGACCTCTCTAGATACAATTTTGTCTCTTTTAGTCTAAATTTGAAGAAATTTTCTCCTCTCACTAAAGTGGGTGCTAAATATAATGTATAAAAATGTATCCCTTTACATTTACACTTTTTGGGGCCCCACCCTGCTAAAATTAGGCATCTTTATGTCTTATTTGGTCTTATTTTGCATCCACAAGCCTTATTTAATGCATAGTTCCAAGGATAATCCCAACATGTCATCAAAAAACCAATCCTAATTTAGTGATTTTGCATTGTATGGCCCAAATTTAGTGATATGGGACTCATATGCCACCTTGGGCATATTGGTACAACCTAAGTTTTGGGGCTTGGATATGAAATTGGCATAGAACTTTATATTTCTTTAAAATTGTATCCCGAGATTACCCCATTGGGAATCAAATACCCAAATTGGCATTTAAGTCATGCTTACCTTGGACCTATTTTGAATTCAAATTCTTGGAAGGATTTTATTCTCCTAGATTTAATGTCAACTTTTACTGTTTTAATTTTGGTAAATTTTCCATAAACAAGGTTAATTCACATAATTTCTCCTAATATTTTCAAGAGAGAATTCCTATAACAAGTTTATGAATATAAGAGCATTCAAGAGAATTCAAGAGTTGTTTATCAAGATTTCTAGAGCATTATACAAGATTCAAGCATCATGTCAAATTCATCATGCATCGTGCTTTTTTTCTAGCTAACATTTGTGATGTAGATTCTTATGATTCAAGCAAGCATTCATGTAAAGATCTATAACATTCAATTAATATTCAAGATCTACATTCATGCTATAGATTACATACAATATTACAACCTTTTTTTCAAAGGTTTGGTGAGTTTTGATATAGCTTATTTTCTCATTCATAATTCCTCCATTGTATTTCAATTAATTTCAAGATTTGATTAACAAAATGGAGTTTGAACAAGTTAAACCCTATCCACTAACAAAACAACATTTTTCCCTCTCTTTGATGTGTGATTTGTAGATTTAGGTTGAAGATCTATTCAAAAGAAATATTGTAGAAAGGTTTTCAAAGTTGCGAAGTTGTGAAAGTTGTCATATATCTTGTAAGATCAGAGAAAGTCACCTACAAGTTGCAATTTAGTGTTTCAAACTTGAAGATTAGATTGTCGAGAAGCTATAGAAGAACTCTATAGGATATCGGAATTTCAAATCAACCCTAATACTGAGACTAAATCTTCACTTGTGGCGTATGAGTTCCAATATACCAAATTTCAAGAATTTTCTATAGATCCTAGTATAGCAGTTCTAGATTCTAGATTCAGCTCAAAACCCTAAACTAGGACTAAATCACCTCTACTAGTCTATGAGTCCCACTGTGCTTTAAAAGTTATATTTTTAGGAATGAAGATATTATTTCAAGTATCTCTAATTCTCCATATTCCACTCTATCCTTTTTGAGTTCATTATTTTGATTTTGATTTTATTATCTTAGGTTGCATAGTTAGGTTTACATATCTGAAAGGTGGTAAATTGTTTGCTTCTATGCTTGGGAGATAGAACAACAATATTCTTTACTCTCATTCAAGGAAACTCTAGAGATCTCAATCTAAGGTATTCAAAGGAGAAAGAGATATTGCAATAGGATTTTCCTAGGGTCTGATTATAAACTAAAGAGGGGTTCACCACCAAGCTAAGGCCTAAAAAGACTAATGAAATGCATGACTTTATGCTTAAACCTAATGAAATGCAAGAATTTAATAAATGACCTAGAAAATCATGTAAATTAAAATAGAAATTTGAGATATGAAAGGTGTGCACATGAGAATCTAAAGTGGAATGGATAAAGAATTGAAATGTTGAAAACACTAAAGTTAATGTTAACTAGGAATCATACGTAAGACTAGGTGATTTAGTCCCAAATTAGGGTTTCTAAGTAGGAACAAAAATTTGGGAGAGATATGAATGAAACTCTCGACATATGTAAATTTTCCTATACTATGACTCATACACAATAAGTGGTGTATCAGTCCAGTTAGGGTTGTATGGAAACTCAAATTTTGATTCTACTCTTCAATGTTTTCTATATCCTTTCGACCTAATTTCTAGATCTGAAACTTTGATTTGCAACCTATAGATGTTTTCCAATGATTTCCAATACGAGGTGACAACTTTTACAACTTTGAACACTTGAAAAAATTCTCTAAAATTTTTCTTCAATGTATCTTCAACCTACATCTACAAATCACACCAAAGAGAGGAAAAAATGTTTCTTTATTCTTGGAAAGGGGTTTTCCTTGGTCAAATCCCGTTTTGGTCATCAAACCTTGAAATGAAATGAATTAAACAAGAAGAATGATGGATGAATAAAATTTAATTTTTCAACTCACTAAACCCTAGGAATAAAGTGTTCAAAACATGTATGAAATGCATCTAATGGATGTAGATCTTGAGTCTTATTGAATGAGATAGATCTTAAATTGAATTTTAGCTTAAATCATAAAACCCCACATCACAATTGTTAGCTCAAAAACAAACATGATGCGTGATGACATTGCAATGATGTTTGATACTTGAATAATGCTCTAAATAACTTGATAATCAACTCTTGAAGACTCTTGGATTCTATTGTAATCTCTTGTAAATTCTTGAATGTTTTTTTATCACAAATTTGTTATAATGCATGAATACTTGAAAGCTTAGGATGAAAATGAGTGAAAGAAACTTATTTTTATACTTGTTTACACCATATTTCTTGAAATTACAACACTAAAAGCTAAAATTAGGTCAAGGAGAATACAATCTCACCAATAATTTTAATAGAAGTTAATTTTGGGCCATGTGGGGCTCACACGCTAGAAGTGGCATATGAGTCCCATTAGGCTTAACTATGGGACACATTTTCAAAAATACTTAGAATGATGTGAAATCTAGATCAGGGCTCTAAAACCTAGTTGGGACTCATGCTCCCAAGGTGGTGTATGAGTCCCAGATCACTAAATCTAGGAAACACAACCTAAAAAAACTTGAATTATCTTTGGATGTGTATTTATGTCAGGATTTTCCTCTAAAAGATGAATTAATTAAGGCTTCTCAATGTGAAATAAGGCCAAATAAGGTGTAAAAAAATCCATTTATTTATGAAAAATCTTAGAAAAGTTTGAAAGTGTTGTACAAAACTTTACAACACTATAAATAAGTTACAATTAAGTTCCTTTAGCTTTAAAGGGCCGAAGAACTAATGTGAATATGTCAAACACATTACAACACTAAATCAAGGAAACAAGTGATCCCATAATACTAGTTTATAATTTTTGGACAAACTAGACATTACACTAATTTTTTTAACTAAATCTTCACTTTTGGGCAACTATAGCGGATAAACTGTTAGGAATTTGAAGATGATGCAAACTAGTGATTTATGAAATTTTGTTTGTAGATTCTAAATATTATTTTTTCAAAAAAAATGGAATGAAATTGCACTTCTTTGTCCATCTCTTTCAAAAACTAGTTTTCAATAGTAAACAAATTTTTTAAAGAGTGGCGTTACTGGCTAACACATAACTTTTTTTCAAAGAAGGATAAAATTCTAATTTATTTAAATTTAGATTCGTAACTATGATATATAGTGCATGGAATTGGTTTCATATCATTTCACTAAATACTGTTTTCTTAACTAAGTTTCAAAGTCAAACTAGTTACAATTTAGACATGATTTATTGGTTAAATCATAACTTTTTTTGTATGTATCAAAATTCATTTTTTTGTTGGAACAAGGACATCAATATATAGTACACTGATATTTTTCAATTTTTTTAATAATCTACTATTTTTCCACTTGTAGAACAAAGAGCTTTATTTTCAGTGAAAAACCTATTTTAATAAAACTAAAAAAACACTCATAATAAAACTAAAATGTATTAAAATATATTCAATGGATAACACATTTTGAGGACTACCATCATCTAGTTGGGTCTGTGAGGTCTCCTCAATTTTCATCCTCAACTCAAGCTTCAAAAGGCATTTGTTTTGTAGAAATTTGGTTCAAGAAAAGGATAAGGGGGAAAAAGGGGGGTTCAATTGAACCCCCCTTGACCCTTCGAGTGAAGGGGGTTTCACTCAAAGGGGGGTTTGAGCGAACCCCCATTTTTTTCAAAATTTCTCTTTGTGCTCATTTTGGACAATGTGCAAAAAGTGGGTCCCATCATTAAAGACAGTTTTCTCAAAGGGCAGTTCGAGTGAGCCCTTTTTGGGTCCATACAAACCCCTAGTTTGTGTGAACCCCTAAAAACCAATTTTTTTTCCATGGGGGCATTTCTACATATTTCCTTCCTTAGTAGAATTGTAAATTAGTATTATGTGATCACCCCAACATTATGCTCAATTTAACAAAGAGGGCCCAAAAAAGCAAGGAAAAGTAGAGGGATACTTTTTTCCCTTGCCAAAAAATCATTGCATTTACTCTGTTCCAATCCTTTGCTTGGTGGTGGACCCCATTTTTGTCTTTAATAAAACCCCTAGGACACCTTATTATAGATATTTTCCCTCATTCCATCCCTAGATTGAGATCTCTAAGTTTTCCTTGAATGAAACTTGAAGGAAATAGGTGGAGGACCCCTAATCCCCCTTTAGTTCCATCTCTCAAAAGATGGAACGACATTTTCTTCATCTCAATTTGATACCATCCCCTTATATTTTTTTAATAAAACCTATTTCTCATTATTTCACTTCGGTGAACCCAAAATTATTGCACTATAAATTTTCTTACTTTGAAGTCCATTCAAAGCCTAGATCTAGGATTGCAATTACTATGAATTTAATTTCATTGATTTTCATCTCATTTAGGGTTGTAAACATGCACTATTTTTCATCTCATTCAGTGTTTTAAGTTTTCTTTTTTCATTCTTTAAAATATAAAAAAATTATTATTTTTAATTAATTTTGAATACTTCTTACACAACATTGCATGATTATTCACCTATATGAGAAAATTAAATAAAAACTGTATCTCAAATTAAGTCTTTTCTCTTTTCATTTAGCATCATTTCACACTTGTATTTAGATCTGATTTACCAAAAATATGAAACTGTAACTACATTTTTGCAACTAGAATTTGAAAGCATAAACATCAACTTAGATATTTATAATTTATTTTTTCAAAACCTTGAAAAAGACCCATTCTCCCATGGGTGAATGAGTCCCTGATCAGGCTTGTTTCTGAATTTTTGGGCACTAAAACCCTATATCTATATTATGTGTTTTTGCTTTCATATCTCTATTTCAATTTCCACAAATTTCTATTTTTTGTAATCATTTACAATAAGGTTAATTGATCAATTCAAGTGCATTTCAAACATAAATTGGAATTACAAGACATCATTTTCAGGTTTTGGCATAGTATAATTATAAAATTATCTTGTTTAAAATCTAGAAACTACTTGCATTACATTTCCTATTGTTGATTGTTTGTGGCCTATTCTCCATTTTGGGTGCACCTTAGGTTTGGTGATACTTGTATGAGATTTACAACCTAGTGTCCTATTACAAATACTATCATGAGACATAGTTTGAGATGCATACCATCCTGCAATACACCACTCACCGTGGATCTTATGTTTTCCAACTCTTTCAATGATACTATTGATACTAGTCAACCCACGATGGACCATACCCTTGACACATCATTTCCTATGACCTCTTTACAAACAAACAATGTTACTAATGAATCAATGGTTGCTAATGTCCCTCAAGAGAAAGGCATGGGAGATGGATGGAAATGATATGGATAAAATGGATAGATGGAAATTCATGAGAAAGGCATGAGAGATGAGACAACCTGGACCCAAGTGTGATGGTCCACATAGATAATTTCTCTTACACATGACACTTGTTTTCCAATTTTTTGTCATGGTAATTATCCAAAGTGTCATAAAAATGGTTGTCACATTTGGACATTTTTTTTCTCTTGACTAATTTTTTTTACGTCACACAATATGGTTGTTTGCCATGATTTCATCAGGGTGACATTTTTATTTTTTATTTTTCATTTTTTTATCGACTTGATTTTTTGGATGATCGTTGATTGTTCTAAATCATTTGATGGTGCTGATGTAGATACTAGTGTCATGATATAAAAAAGTGACCTTTATGGAGTAGTTGTCTTGTCAAGATCATAACACTTGCATACAACTGATGGATGCCAATATGATCCTCTCTAATAATAGGATCGACCTTATCAAAATACACACATTTATGATAAAGAGTTTCTACCAAGATGCTATAGATTTGTGAAGTATATTTTATGGAATATATACAATATTTTGGCTTATGATGGATGATGTTAGATGTGGAAGGATTATTTGGACCTTTTTATGTAGTAGATTTATTTTGAAAACTTGAGATGGTGGATGGCAGTGTTTGAAATTTTGATTAGGATAGTGTTTGCAACCAACACTTTTATATGCCTTGTGTGGTGACCATTTTGAAGGAGGTGGAAATTTGTTATATGTGGGAGACCTCTTTTCTTATGGCTCCAAATTTTTATTTGGTATAGGAATTGAATTGTTTTCTTATTTGATTAATTTTTTTTTTGGATCGACTTTAAATTTATTTGTCCACTTGGATTTTTGCACTCAATGGCCTTTGATATTTGATTTTGGGCTTTAGACTTGTAATAATTTTTTTTGTTGGTTCAAACTGATGAGATTAATTATGTTGGAATGATGGTTTATTGTGTGGATGGAAGGAGTGTTGGAAACAACCTTCTGACAAGGACTACTCATGGACCCCATTTTGATGTTTGTATTAGATAAATTCTCCCTTAATGTTATGGAGGTATCATTAGAACATAATTTATTAACTAATTGAAGAATAGCCAATACCTTCATTTCTTGGATTTGCATGAAACTATGCTAGTTCTAGAATGCCTTGTTCATGTAGGCCTAGTCCTCTTACTTGATATTGTATGATTTGAAATATTCTATTTGTGGTGGGGTACTTTATACTGTGAAAGAAATATGTAAACCCATCATTGTGTATGTTGAAATTGTTTCTTGAAATCTTTTCCTCTCTAAGAAATCCTAATCTGATAAAAGTGGATAACCTTAGTTGATATGATATTTTGGACTTATAATTCATCATGATTATTTCTTCTTGATCATTTGGGATGCCAATTTGATCCATGTTAGATTTTGTATGTTCTTCTTTGACTTTATTAATAGAAGCTTCTTTATGTTCTCATTGATCCATAGTATCTTTTTTATGTTCTTTGACTTGATCAATAGCATCTTCTTTGTGTCCAAAGAACCAAGTGTCTCATTTTGGGAAACAGAGGTATTTGGAGTTTGGATATGACCAAATTCAAATGTTTGATAATGGGTGGTATAAAGGTCAATGAGAGGATCATTTTGGATTTGTTATTCAATGGTACAATTTTGATCAAAGATATGTTTATCTTGGATGACATGATTGGGAATGGGATCTTGATTAGAGATTGGAATAACTTAGATATAATGAGCATCTATAGGTGATTTTTGGGTAACTTGATCTATATTTTTCATGCAGTTCATTTCATCATTCTTTGGTCTTTTCTTTTGACATATATCCCATGGTTTAGGCAATGAAATTTATTTTGAACAATGATAGGATTTTCCTTGATGGACTCAAGATTTTGGATATGAAGTTCTTGAGTTAGCTTGATAGGTGATGGAAGGCATGATGGTGTAGGATGAGAAATTTTATGGGATTTCCTAGAATTGTTTTCATTTAGGATTCAAATAAGTTCCTTTTCTAGTTGTCCTTATAAATAATTAATCAATGTGATTTTATTGGATGGTATCATAGATTGGGATGGATTGGATTGGAATGGATTAGTGGATGATGAATTTCCCCTTGTTAAGGTTAGTTTAAGGATGATGAATGGAAGTTTATTGGAGATCAATAGTATGGATTGTGCCCAGTGACTCTTAATAGTACTTGAGTAGATGGATGAAGGACTAGAGCTTATGTGTTGTTGGTAAGATGGGTAGATGGATGGTTGACTGATGACTATGGGTGATTGGTATCTAACTTGACTATGAAGAAGATCAAGGTAAAAATAATATATGGTAATGAATTTAGATTAGGATGCATATTGAAAACTTAGGACCATGTAAAACTTGTGACCTTTGGATGAAAATGAAAGGTGAAAATAAAAAATGTATATGAAACTATGTTATGTTTTTGGTATTTTTAAAGATAAGGATGTAAAATGATAATGATGCACCTAAGACGAAGATAAAGGAATGATGGGATGATAATGACCAAAGGATATGGTATGCAATAAAGCTAAAATGAGACTAAGGATATGCACCTTTAGACCTAAGAAAAAGGATACTAACCAAGATAAGGTAATCCAAGGTAACAAATCTGATTATTAAGACCTCAAGAGGACCAAAATTGAAAGGATGATGTTTTGACAAAGTGAGTCTAAACTAAGACATAAGTTTCAGACCCGATGTATCTATGATGATGATAAATAAATCTAAGGATAAGGTCAATGATAATGTAAATAGGTGACCATGGACTA
>CM021101.1:572089397-572209066 GCA_007115665.2 Sequoiadendron giganteum
AATCAAAAGGTAGCACGTGGTAGATGCCAACTATCATTTGGAACATTCTAGATGAAGTCAAATATTTGACTTCGTTAGCAACAAAAATCTTCACTCCTTACTCCCATACACAATACTCCACATAAACCAAGGCTATTGACATTCTTCCAAATACTAGACACAATACATCCATCAGAACTAAGAACAACCTACAAAATTACAAAACAAAATGTTATCATAACACCTTTGGTATTCGGTATCTTTTATCATTCAGGACTTGGGCTTGGACTCTTTTCTCTATCTCTCTTTTCTTGATATTGTCGGAAAGCTCCCAATGCTAGAAGCATACAATCCTTCAAAACTCCTTGTATAGCTTTCGAAGTGAGCTTAAGCCTGGTATATGCTTTTGATACTCAAAGTATTATATCATTTCTTTGACTCTATCTATTGCATATTTATCTATGGTGTTCCTACACTACATGATCTCATTAATAACTTCCTGAGTTAATAACTAAACAAAAGGTCTCTATTTATTCTTTCAATCCATTCCTTGAAAGCTTAGGCTTCCTTACCCTATTGTCCTAATGTTTGAGGGTCACACCTTTGGTGTGCTAGCAATTCAATAAAATATTTATATTTATCAAGCAATATTTTACTTTCCTTGGTGACTTTTTCAATTCCTTTAACACATTTTATTAACATGTCACCTTCCCACTTTAATTATTTCTTCCATTTTTCAAGAAAAAAATCTTCTTTCTCTGACATCGGTGCATCATTGTATAACTCTACCACTATAGCATTCATTTTTTCTTGATGTTCACTCTATTCAAGAATTTTTTCCCTTACTTAAATTTTATCTATTATTTCTTCTGAGATAGGAAATTCTTTAGCAATTTTTGGCATAGAGTCAGGATTGCTAAGTTTTGGCACTACCTCATCTATTTGGAGACTTACATTTTGCTATATATCTAGATCTTCAATACTCATTTTCTGAGAATTATCTTCATCATTCTATGCTACACTAGGGTTCTCTTCATTTTCAACTTCAGTTTCAACCAAGTCTTCTTCTAATTTTCCAAAGACCTGTGATTGTTTATTATCATTGAGCACATTCCCAAGCAAAGGTTGGGAACCAAAATTATCTTCAAAAATTGTTTCATCAATAGGATCTTGTTCTACAGTCTCATATGTTTCCATCTCAAGAGTATCAATATTCTCCACTTCTAAAGCAAGTGCTCCTTGTATGAATTATTCTTCTTCAATATTTATAGGGGTAGACCCTATATCAGGAATTTTTCCAGTATTGGTTGTACCATGGGTTTATCTTTGGATATATTTTCTTTCACTTTCTCACACATGGCAGCCAATTTATCTATTTGTTCTTTAATTCTAGCTTCATCTATCTCAAAAAATTTATCAAAGGCCATAGGAGTTCCTCCCAATGTGTGTTTCACAATAGCCATGTTAACAAACTAAGGAGAAGTAAATAATTTTGCAGCTCTCTAAGATGCAGACCTTGTCTATGTACCGACATTTTTTTTAACTTGCATTTCTTCTTCAATAACCAAATTATTTATTTGTTTTACTATAGAGGAGGATACACCTTTAGTTCTCACTTTTGATTTATCTTTACTTGATTCTACATCCCTCCATTTATCAAATAGTTTCATTGGAATCTCAGGTTTTGAAACCTCAAGAGTTTTCTCTTCAATTCTTATACGAAGAGCCACTTTACTTGTTCTCCTTTTATTTTTAGCAGATTCCCCACTCTAAAATGCAATTTAATTTATTTGTTTTCTCTTCTTATCCTCTAACAATGTGGGTTCAATTCCTTTTTCTCTCAAAGATTTACAAAAATAATTTATCTAGGGTTGAGTATGTAATAAAAATGGTGTAAGGAACTAAAAAATTGACATGATTTCTTCACCTTCATAATCTAGGTTTGGAATAGGTTCATCATACACCCCATTTTCATTATAGGATTTATTCAACACTTCTCCATCATCTTTTTCCATCTGATCTATAATATCATGAAGCATCAAAATTCGAGTACATTCTAAATATAATCTTTTATAGGTTTTTATCCTTACTCTATGCTCATCTTCATAATTAAGCTAGTAATATTCTAAATGCTAGACATGAGCATGATAACCAACGATAGTCTTTGCAATGTTCCCTTCAAGATCATAATATATTTTTTGAAGTGGAAAAAATGAAAAATTATATTTTTTCAATTATTCCTCACACAATTTAGACAACCTTATTGCATTTAATTTTTAATTCCCTAATACTGTAGGAAATCTAAAAGGGTCCTTCTTGCGAGCTTTGTTATAAAGGGCCTAACATGGTTTCAATTGTCTCACCAATTCTAATAAAACAATCTTATCTACTGGGTACATGGGTAAGATAAATGGATTTACATCAAACCCTTCCTTCCTAATGTAGAAGAATGCGGGGAACTGAATATACCAGCTTCCCATTGGTCTACTAGCACTTTGTGCTTCCAAATACAATCGTTTGGTTTTATCACCTTCCATTGTTTTGACCAACTTCATGGAAGACACATCATTAACTCTCCTGTAATTCTCTTTATACCCATGGATAATGATCTGGGATAAATGAGAATATATCAATTTATTTCCAACCTCGCTACCTAGAGTACCAACCCTTTTCGACCCTTATTTTCTTGCTCTCATGGAATAGGAATAAATCACATATGAAGACAAATAAAAATACCTAGTTTTGAAAAATTCCTTTATCTTTTCACATTATATGTCACTAATAAACTTTCCCCAGTGTATTTGCATGGGACTTTCCATCAATCTGGTTATTAGTACAAACATCCAGGGTTCAAATTATCTGGCATCTCTTAAACCAACCATCTTACTTAGCAGAGTAATAATGTCTTGAATTTCCTGGTTGAATATAGACCTTTGAATTACTTTGGCCTATGGTGCAATTGGATTGTGGCACCATTGGGTAATCATAATTTCTCTATTTTGAGCCTCAACATTTTTATATGTCCTAGCTTTAGCTTTTCTATCAATGGTGTACATCTAAATAAAAATAGGAAGCCCAAACATGTACATAATTCCTTTTGGAATGAGATCACCATAAATTCTTCCTTCCTTCTCAACAAATATTTTATCAGGGTTATAGTAATTCATACATTGTATAACCAATTTAGGGGCCTCCACTGTTGGCGGAAACCTTGTTGCAGAGATTAAACCACTTTCTATAACATTTTTGGTACATTGAGAAAAAATTTCTTGTCATACTTGAGTGTCGATTTCAACATTAGAAGACCACCCCATATGAGTGTTTGTCACTACCATATTGATTGGTATGTCTTGTGAATTTCAATACTTAATTCATCTTCTGATCTTGCATCAGAAGTACTCATTTTTGCTGGTATTTTTAGCATTTTCAAATGTGTGCCTTGCATGTGAGTTAGGGTCAAATATAACCAAAAAATTCTTATGATTTTATAAAATTTTCATTCATCTTTCATTTAAATTTAAAAAATTAGAGAATAATCATCACTTCAAATTCAAACATTTTAAGGGAAAAAACATCTTTCAAGATCTTTGAGCATGAAAACAGCTAGCATAAAATCAATTATTCAAAACATACCTAGTTCTAATTGATAATGATAATATTTTGAAATGGAACTCCAAAATCCTTGGTAGCTATGTTTTTTGGTTTCTCAAAGTTTACCTTTCCTTGCACGGAAAAATTATTTTGTTTTTTCAATGTCCTTTGCAAATTTGTAGCATGACGCAAAGTAGGGCATTACAAAAGAAACTCTATGCTTAAGGTGGTGCCAAGTACATGAGTATTTTTCCACCTTCATTAATAACCTGTTATAATACATTAATTTCTTGAATAAAGGTGCAATAATTATGGATTAGGGTTCAAATTATGAACACCTATGTTTTTGCGTGGCCTCATTACTAGAGGGAAAATATTTTGCAATGATTATATGTTTCATTCTGGTGTCTCTTTGATCACTAATTAGGCATGGGCCATCAAAGATATGTGATCAATTTGTGATTACCGGGATTGACACTTTTCGGTATCAATTTTTTGAAAGAAATACTAGGATCCAAAAACTTAATTTCAAGCTTAAGAGAGAACACAAACAAGAACAAAGGAAAAGACTAAAATCTGAGCTCAAGAAAAGTCAAAACATACCCTTTGGTTTCTGAGTTACAAATAAAATTATCAGACTCTGATACAAGAATAAAAGATATCAGACTCTGATACAAGAATAAAATTATCAGTCTTTGTTACAATGCATTAATTTCTTGAATAAAGGTGCAATAATTATGGATTAGGTTTCAAATTACAAACACCTATGTTTCTATGTGGGCTCATTACTAGAGGGAAAAGACACCATGATGATTATATGGTGTATTCTAGTGTCGCTTTGATCACCGATTAGGCATGGGCCATCAAAGATATGTGATCAATTTGTGATCACCACGATTGACAATTTTTGGTATCATCTTTTTGAAAGAAATACTAGGATCCAAGAACTTACTTCCACAATTTAGAGAGCACACAAACTAGAACAAAAGAAAAGACTATTAACTGAGCTCAATAAAAGTCAAAAAATTTCAAAACATACCCTCTAGTTTCTAAGTTACAAATAAAATTATCAGACTCTGATACAAGAATAAAAATATCAGACTCTGATACAAGAATAAAATTATCAGACTCTATTACAATGCATTAATTTATTGAATAAAGGTGCAATAATTATGTATTAAGGTTCAAATTATGAACACTTATGTTTCTGTGTGGTCTAATTACTAGAGGTAAAAGATTCCATGATGATTATATGTTGCATTCTAGTGTCGCTTTGATCACCGATTAGGCATGGGCCATCAAAGATATGTGATCAATTTGTGATCACCGAGATTGACGCTTTCTGGTATCAAATTTTTGAAAGAAATACTAGGATCCAAGAACTTTCTTCCAAGATTCTAAGAGAACACAGACTGGAATGAAAGAAAAGACTAAAAACTGAGCTCAAGAAAAGTCAAAACATTTCAAAACATACCCTCTGGTTTTTGAGTTACAAATAGAATTAACAGACTCTGATACAAGAATAAAAGATATCACTAGGATTAAAAATTTTGGTTGGTGACTTAATAGGTATAGTTTAAATCAATTCAATATACAATCACCTTGATACAATCACAAAACTCTGAGATTTTGATTTACAGTAAAATATCAAAATTTATAAAAAAAGATTGAAAACAAAATCTGAGAAAGAAGACATAGGCAAAAAATAAAATGCCAAACAAATATCAAAAGAGATAGTCAAAACCTACCAAACCATGGAAAAACTCCAAAGAAACCGAAAACAAAAAGGGAATGGGAAAAAAAGGGGGTCCACATTTTTTCAAAGAGAAAAAAGGGGCGTGTTGTGAAATGACACAACAAAGATCTTACTACTTTCCACTATGTAGAGGAAAATGAGGAACACTAGGAAATATAGGTTGAGGAAAAGGTAATGAAATAGAAGGGGTTTGTTTTTCCTATTGTTCCTTGTATTGTATGTATGAGCTATGGTATTGTAGCTTAGTTTATATGGAGCATTGTCATTATCAAGTTTCCTTGTAAAGTTCAAGATATCTCCTGGTTTAAATGGTTTATTTTTAGGTGGTTCGAAGATAAGTACTATTTTTTTTTACTTGTGGTTGTTGTGAGGGTGGATAGGGGATAAGTTGAGTATTATGTGGTCCAATAATTAAAGGATTTGTAGGAGGAATAATAATTAGAGGACTCAAGGGAAATATAAAGTTCATAACCTCAAAAGACTTGTCCCTATTTTTATGATCTCTTAGTGAAGTGGATTCTAATGTCACTTCATCATCTTCATCTAAGGAGGCCACGTTACTATTGTTTAAAATACATGTGTCAATGTTTTCATTTTCTTACACCATGATTTCTTCATGACTTTCAATGGTTGGATCTTATAAAATAACTTCATCACATATAGGGGAATCATTAATGGTTGTATTTTCTTTCTTATCAATTATGGAATCCTCTTTTTTAACAATTTTTCCCAAGTAGGATGGGTAGGAGAAGAGAAACAAATATGACTCTCATAACTCTCATTTGTTGGATCTTCTAACACCAAAATATCTTTTTCACAAATAGGAGGGATATTGGGAGAAGAACAAAATTAATTGTTATGGTTGTCTACTACTATATTCTAATAACTGGGAGAGATGAAATTTTTCTTGGCATTCTTAGAAAGGAAAGATACTAGCATTGTGTTCCCAAAAATGAAAATTACTTTTATCCATCTTATGAAATGCTTCAATAATATAAACAATGTGTACCCAAAAATGAAAAGTTCTTTTATAAAACTTATGCAAAGCTTCATGAATGTAAACATTTTCTATACAAAAGTGAAAAGTAATTTTATCCAACTTATGAAAAGTTTCAAGAATGTAAAAATTGTGTATTTGAAAGTGAAAAGTACTTTTATCCATATTATGCAAAGCTTCAAGAATGTAGAAATTTTAAAATGTGATGATATTTGCTACTGAAATGATTTTGGAATGATTTAAAAATGACCACACTTAATGGATGTTTAGACCTAGATGCATAAAATATAAATTCTTGAAACTTTTGAGACTGATAAAATAGGATACTAGTAGACCCAAAAAGTGCACAAAACCACCAAAAAGCTCAAAAAGGTTGGTTTTTGTAGGCCTTCAAGGAATCATTTGCCTAGGGGAAAATGGGTCCTTGTACAATTCTTTTTAAAAATAAAAACTCAATTTCTTAGTGATTAGATGTGTTCTCTATTCCAGGTCTCAAATTGTTATTTCTATAACAAAATTCTCTATAATTTGATGTCTAAATGCAAGTGTAATTAATGAAAAATGATGAAATATATGACACTTTTTTAAATGAAAGTTTGACTCAATTTTTGAATGCAAATTATTAAACATACACTAATATGAAAGTAATATATTCCAAATTAGTCTAACATTATGCAATTTTTGTTCAATTTTTAGATTTAAAATGAATGCAAAATGCAATTTTACACCTAAAATGAAATGCATTTTTATGTCAAATTTAGAAACCCTAAATGGAATGAATAGATGGAAATCCTAGATATATGGATTGAATACACTCCAAATAAAAAATTAGAATGTTCAAAACATTGGTTTAACCAAAATGAAATAAAGAAAAATGGCGTAGGGTTTAAACACATTGGTTTTTATACTAAATTTGATATATTTCACCAAAATTACTATAAATAGAAAGGAAAAAATAAGTGTAATGAACCCACCCATTCTTCTATTTCATTTAGGAAATGAGATCCTTCAAATAAAAACAAATTTTCAACCATTAGGTGAGTGAATTATTTGAGGAATCTTGCAATTTTTCTTTTTTTGCAAGGATGGAGGTCTAGGTCAAATAACACTTTGGGGAGAAAGATTAAAAATAGAAAACCAACTCCAAAATGCACTATATGACTTGTATTTAATAGATTAAACTGAATACTGATGGAACCTACAAAATTTATAGAGAATCTAGAAGAGATAAATCTTGTGTAGCTCTCACAAAAAGGCATTTTCTGAAGCTAACTAAGGACTCATTCATCCTATGGTGAATGGGTCTTGGTTAGGGCTCTCCAAAATATATTTTTGGGTTCTCTTCTCATGTGCTTGCACTTGTAGATTCCTGATTTTCATCGTCGAATAGTCAGAAATAAATCTAGGATTTTATTTTATCTGAGATGAAAAAAAAGGTGACAAATTTGATAACTTTTCAATTTTGTAACTTTTCAGATCTTCAACTTTTCTTCAACCTATAAATCTACAACACACAAAGAGAAGGGGGAAATGTTTTTTTTTTTGTGAATGTGGGTTTACCTTGGTCAAAATATGTTTTGGTAATTAAACATTGGAATGAAATGAAATGGCATGAAGGAATGATGAATGAAGAAGTGCAATGTCACAACTCACCAAACCTTTTAATGAACCTTGGAATGTAGATTTGCAACTAGCATGAAATGTCATTAATGGATGTTGATCTTGATCTTGAAAATTGATTTGAAACAATCCCTTTGAATTTTTGAATGGATCTTTAACACTACATCAACATATTAGCTCAAATAAGATGCATGACACAAGAATAATTTGGCATGATAATACAATCTTGATTTATTAAATAATCTTCAATAAATCTGCCCTTGAATGCCTTGAAATTCTCTTGAAAATGCTCACTTAAAAAATTAGATTTCTTGAATCAATCTTGCTAGTTGAAACATGGTGAAATGACCTCTTATTTATACATATGTTAATATTAATTCCTAGAATTCAAATAACACAAGATGACATGTGAATATACATTTTAAATCATTGAAATACTACCAAAAATATAATAAAATTTAGGTCCTATGTCTAAGTGAGGACTCATCATAGATCACTCACCTAGTACACACATTCTCCAATGTTAAATGTTATGTTATGGAATTGATGAATGTCAAGTTTTCCTCTTCAAAAATTATAATTAATTAGGCTTGGATTTGAACTAAAGGTCCAATTAAGGCATACGTAACCTCAATTAATTAATTAATCCCTAGATAAGTGTGAAAGTGTAAAGGTACACCTTACCACACCATAAATAAGGCACAATTAAGTATATTTTATTTAATAACGCCCTAAACTTAATGTGAGTATGTAAAATACATATCATAACACTAAATTAAGGCATCATCTAGTTCATTTTATTATTAATTATTCCCAAAATAAGTGTGAAAAAGGGATACTTTTTCCTACACTACACAACCATACTCAATACTACTTTACCTGATATCAACTAAGGCATGAAATCCAACCATGAACATATCAACATAGATTATCAACAAAATACAATTAAGGGCACTAATGATATCCCAAGATGAGTGTAGATGTATGCACTAATAAAAACCAATATAAAACAATGATCTCACAAAAATATGCAATAGTCTTCCTAAGTTTTGACAACCAATGCCAAAAATCTCATCCTTTGGCATGGATAACAACACATTTCTTAAAACTATACATTCTCAATAGTTATACATCTTCTTAAAAAAATCATACCAACTCCCCCTATCACAACAACCAACTAACTATCTACTCCCCTTGAGAGGTAGGACACATCAATACAAGACAAAAGGATATGACATGAATTCCAACCCCCCCCCCCCCTTGATAAATGCACTATCTATGCATCTAATTAGAAAAATAAGGGGCAATAACCCCTAAATTTTGTTGGAGATACGCAAAAGTATCCTTTGAAATTTCCTTAGTGAAGATATCTACAATTTGATCCTTAGTAGGCATGCACTCCATTTTGAGTTCTTTCTCTACAACCTTCTCCCTTAGGAAGTAATACCAAATTGAAATGTGTTTGGTTCTTGAATACATCACTAGATTCTTGGAAATATTAGTTGCACGAGTATTATCACACATTAAAGGAATAGGTTCATCATAAAACACCTTTATATACTTCAAGGTTTTCTTCATCCAAAGCACCTAGGTGCAACAAGATGTTGTAGCAATATATTTAACTTTTTTGTGGATAAAGACATCAAGTCTTGCTTTTTATTGAACCAAGAGACCAATATATCTCCTAAGAAAAATGCACTTCCACTGGTGCAGTGGTGCTTCCTCAATCATCCTCACATCCTACCCAATCACCATTAGTATAAGAACTAAAAGAAAAAAAATCATCCTTCTTATACCATAAACTATAATCCTAAGTTCCCTTCAAGTATCTGAATATTATTTTCATTTCCTTCTCTTTAGTTTTCTTAGGATTAGCTTGAAATTTAGCAACCAAACATATAGGATGCATAATATCAGGTCTAGAAGTAGTCAAGTACAACAAAACTCCAATCATAGACCTATTAATATTCCAATCAACCTCTCGAGACTCATCAGTCTTTATCAAATGACAATGAGTAACCATAGGGGTGTTGATGGTTTTGAATCCTCCATGCCAAAAAAATTCAACATCTCTTTAACATAATTAGCTTGAGAAATAAAGATACCATCATCTAGTTTCACAACTTGAAGTCAAAGGAAAAAAGATAACTCACCAATCATAAACATCTCAAAATATTTCTACATCTCTTCTAAAATCCTCTTACACATATCATCATCTCCACAAAAGGTGATTTCATCAACGTATACAGCCATAATCAAAATCTTATCTTCTTGTACCTTAATGTAAAGATTACTATCTTTAGTGCATTTCTTAAATCCTTGTTGATGTAAATACTTATCCAACTGAGCATTAAAAAATCTAGGAGATTGCTTGAGTAAATACAAATATTTCTTGAGTCTTCATACCATGTATAGATCTTCTAATAGTTGGAACTCATCTAGCTTCTTAGTGAAGCCCTCTTCCTCTAGATAACCATTCAAGAAATTTGACCTGAAATCCATTTGATAAACTTTGAAATTCTTGTGTGCAACAAAAGAAAGAAACATCCTGATTGCCTCTATTATTTCTACTAGAGAAAAAGTCTCCTAAAAATCAATACCTTCAACTTGTGAGTAACCCTTACATACCAATCTGGCTTTGTTCCTCACAACTTCACCATCTCCATTTAGTTTTTTTTGGAACACCCATTTTGTTCCTATCACATTCTTGTTAGCTAGTCTAAGAACCAATTCCCATGTTTGACTCTTTTCTATCTAATTCAATTATTATTCCATTTACTTTATCCAACCATCATCTTTTCTAGCATCAATTTTTTTTTGGGCTCTACCTTTTAAAATAAACACAAATTCACTTTCTCACTTGCTTTTGTAAACCTTCTCCTAATCAACACACCTTCTTTCTTGTCTCTAATGATTTGATCTATAGAATGATATTTCTAAATAAACTTTTTTGGAGTCTTAGGAACCTTATTTGGTTCTAATTTCCTCTTTTCTTTATCTTCTTCTTCTTCCTCTTCAATCTAGGGAGGTATATCATATTTTCAAACCTATGGTTCTTGTGATATTTGAAACAAGTATTAATATAACTTAACATTTTTGCTTGCAGTAATCTTTACCAATCTCTTGTTGTATCATCTAGAGGCCTTTCTTCTAATTGAGTAAATAAAGAATATCCCTTTATTAAACCTTGAATCAAACTTTCCAAGATATTCATCTCTTTCGATGCAACATCTTCTACCAAAGATCCTAAAGTATCTAGCAATGGGATTCCTACCATACCATAGCTCATAAGGGGTATTAATTATATCGACCCTCAAGCGCACTTTATTAAACAAATAGACAATAGTGTAAACTAATTTCTTCCAATAAATATCAACTAGATCAGAATATTTCAACATAGTCCTAGCCATGGTCTTCACAAAGATTTTCAAGTTCATTTGAAGTAAATTTAACTCCTCTATCTAACCTTAAGCATTTGATCTTAGCATACATTTCATTCTCTACTTTTCCATTAAAAAATTTAAACTTATCAAAAGATTCTAATTTATCTCTTAAAAATGTAACCCAAGTCATTCTTTTATAATCACCAATAAGAAACATGAAATACCTTTCACCTTGTTGACTCCTTATTGTTGTATGTCCACAAATGTTACTATGAATCAAATCCATTAGAATTCAAGCATATCAATCCTTGGTTTTGAAACTTGTCTTTAAATTATTTCCCATTTTGTATTCATTACATAATTTGTTAGTAGGCTTAGTTATCTTAGGAATATCTTTCATTTCATTAGTAGAACTAGTCTTCATCATATTGTCAAATTTTATCTATTCCATTCTCTTGTTCCATGACCAACACTTTCCAGATTGAGCTAATAAAAATATTCTTCTATTTTCCTCCTTTCAATGATGGAAATTTCCATTTGTCCTTATAGCTTCAACATCTAGTCTTCCAAACCCTACCTTCCTAATCTCAAAAACATTAGCATGAAATGTAATATTGCATCCCTTATTGCACATATAACTCACACTAAGAATATTATGCTTTAAAAATTTTAAATAGAGGACATTCTCAATCCTATTATTTCCATCTTGTTATAACACACTTTCCACAAATTTGTGATGACTCATCTCCACAAAAATTAATAGCTCCACTAGTACACTTCTTAAGATTGATAAATATTCCCTTTTCACCAGTTATTTAGTTAGATCAACCACTTTCAATCACCCATGAATTTTCATCTTCCTTTGAATAAAAGGTAGTCCACACAACCATACCTCTTTCATTATTTTTTTCACCCTACAAAGTACTAGAGCTCTTACATTTTTCACTACACCCTTCTTTTATTTCAAATCCGTGAATAGGTTTTCATTATTTGAATCATTTCCCTCATCTTATAAAGAACAAATTCTCTCCTTAGAATAGGAACCTCTTTTGAACTTATCTATTTTGTTACTATCATTTGATTCTTTATAAGGAAATTTAGAAGAAAAATTACCAATCCTTCCATAATTGAAACACTTGAAATGTAACTTACCTTTGTATTTTTTGGTGCCTTTCTTAAATCTTTTCACAAATTTTGCTTCTACCTCATCAAAGTCATCAGTTTGATCTGCACTTTCATCTTTCCACCTTTTTACTAGTTTTGAATACAACTTCATTATTTGTAACATATTTGTCAAAATATCTCATTTCAAAGGCTATGAGTGTTGAGAAATTATGTCTCAACTTCCAGCTTGAAGTCCTCATTTTCATGCCTTGGTGATTTTGTGTTGTTTACAAAGTTCTGGCGGAGGCAGAGCCAGGATGGAACTTGGCATTGTTCTATTTTCCTAAGTTCTGAGTCTCTGGCGAAGGCGGAACCGGAATGGAACTTGGCATTGTTCTGTTTGCCTAAGTTCTAGGTTTCGGTTCTCGTTCCTGCTCTGACTCCGCTTCCTACCATCTATTTGTTCTTGCTTTGCTTCGCAGGTTCTGGCAGAGGCGGAACCAATTTTTGAAGTTGGCAATGTTCGTTTGCTAGGTTCCTATTTCAGTTCCTATTCTGACTCCGGGTCCGATTCCTACTTATGAGATCTGATTCTGTTGGATGTTTGGATTCTCCTTGGGGAGTTTTCCTCCGCCTTGTCCTATTTTTGGATTGTTGTTTATTGCGGTTGGCGGAGGCAGAACCGGAATCAGATTGGTTCTTGATCTTCGACTTTTGGTAAAGTACTGTTTCTATTTTTGTTCCTTCCCCGACTCTGACTCCCATGTTCCCATCTTGGTTTGACCTCGGGTTGACTTTACTTGGTCAGAATTGTTTTTGATGAGTTCCTCTTTGGCGTGGGCGGACGCGGAACCGAAATGGTTCCTGAACGTGTATTTTCGGTGGAGTCTTGTTGCGACTCCAGATCCGACTCCAACTCCAGTAGTGTGTATTTTCAGTGGAGTCCTATTTCAACTCCTGTTCTGACTCCGACTTTGGTAGTGCTATTTATGATTTGAAGTCTTGGTCGCGCCCGATGTCTGTTTGACCATTTTGGTTGCTCTGTCAGCTACGATTGTTGATGGATCTTGGATGCATGGTACTTGGTTGAATAGTGATTGGACAGATACCAAGATAGTTATTGTGGGAATTGTATTTGTCAAAGAAGGGTGGTGAGCTCAACTATTTTGGTAATGGCTTTGAATGCAATATCAGCCTGTTACAGGAGATCTATCAGATCCGACCAGATGCGTGATTTGAGGATGGACTTCATTGCTCTTCTAAGTTGATTACATTTGGATGAGAGAGGTGTTATTTCTCATAAGTTAGACAAGTTGAGTTGAGTTGAAGAAGTTGCAGAGCAAGTTGAAGTCGCGAGCTGAAGGACATGAGTTCTTGAAGAGGGTTTTGAACTGTATGTTGTGAAAACATTGTAACAATGGATCTGAATCTCTCTGAGTGATTGTGAGCTGAGCAAAGAAATCTGGATATTGTATGTAATTGATTCATTACTATAATACAATAGATTTGACTTTGTGTGGTGGGTTTTTTACCTAAGAGGGTTTTCCCACGTAAATACTGTGTCATCTTTGTTTGCTCATCTTTCTAGTTTCTCATTGCCATGGTTGTACGCATCTCTATATGTTTTAGAAACTATTAGTTTTTCATTTTTGCTTCTCTCCCCTATAGTAAAGGTGTTAAGGGAATGTTTTCTGCACTGTTGGGTCATTAGATCTGCATTCTTTTCCCTTCAAAGTGGTATCAGAGCTTGGCCAGTTCATGTTATCCTTGTTAGGGAAAATTAGTTTTTCGCACTAATACTGTTTCAGTGGGAGACTTGCATTGTTAAACTTGTTTCTGTTGTGATATGGTGAGTACATCTAGTAGAATAGATATTAAGAATTTTAATGCTAGCAACTTTGAGTTATGGAAACTCAAGATAGAAGACTTGCTTGTGGATAGAGACCTTTGGATTGCAGTGTCTGGAACTAAGCCACAAACTATGCCCCAAGAAGCTTGGGATCTTGCTGATAGAAAAGCAAGAGGATTGATAAGATTGAGTCTAGCTGATTCTGTGCTCTTGAATGTTCATGAGGAGACATCTATAGTTTCTTTGTTGAAGAAGCTTGGTGATATTTACCAAGGAAAATCTCTGGTAAACAAGTTATTCTTGAGGAAGAAGTTGTACTCCTTGAAGATGGACAAAGGTGCATCTGTTGCAGATCATCTGAACTCATTTAATATGAGTGTTACTCAACTGGCATCTATAGGTGTAAAGATTGAGGAGGAGGATCGTTGCATGCTCCTATTGTGTTCATTACCTGATAGTTGGGATCATCTTGCGATGGCTATTGGAAGCACAACCACTGCTTTCAAGACTGATGATGTGGTTGCTTCACTTCTGTCTGAAGAAATGCGAAGGAAATCTTCTAAGATGGCCAAAGATTCTCTTTCTGTTCGAGGTAGAACAAAGGAGAAAGGCAAGAAGAAAGACAACAAGTCAAAATCCAAGTCTAAAGGGAGATCAAAGTCTCCTAGTAAAAATTCCAAGGTAAAGTGTTGGAACTGTGGGCAACTTGGTCATATCAGGAAGGACTGGAAGGAGAAGAAGAAGAAGAATGCTTCTGACAATGAATCTTCTCAAAGTGATGCAAATGCCTTCATTGCAGCAGCCCTGACAACTCAGGCATTAGATGATGTTTGGTTAGTTGATTCAGGTGCCTCTTTTGACATGACATCCAATAGAGATTGGTTCTCAAAGTATGAGAAGTATGATGGTGGAAAGGTATACTTGGCAAGTGATTTAATGTTGGAGATTGTTGGCAAAGGAAGGGTCAGAATTCAGTTTCCTGACGGGAGAGTCAAATGAATTGGTGGTGTTCTTCACATCCCAAGTTTGGCTTGAAATCTTCTTTCTATTAGTAAGTTAAATGATGCTGGTGTAGAAGTTTCTTTTTCTAGTAAGGGATGTAAAATGGCTAGAGGTGCAATGGTGTTAGCTAAGGGTGTTCGTACTAGCACTCTGTACAAGCTAGATGCATGACCTGTTCTTTGTAATAGTGCCTCTGTAAAGTCATGTAATTCTGCACCTATAGAGAAAGATGAAGACTCTTCACTATCTGCAAATGCTTTGGAGGTAAAACTACTAGTAGAGAAGACTATGTTATGGCATCATAGACTTGGTCACATTGGTGAGAAAGGTTTAAAAACCTTGAAGAAAAAAAACCTTGTAGAAGGGCTTGATGATTGTAACCTTGAGTTTGATTTCTATGAACATTGTATCTATGGAAAGCAACACCATGTTTCTTTCCCCTCTAGTCCCCACAAATCTTCTGGTATACTAGATTATATTCATTCTGATGTGTTTGGTCCAGTTGATGTTCCTTCGTTATCGAAGTCTAGATATTATGTTTCTTTTATTGATGACTGTTCGAGAAGGGCATTTGTATACTTTTTTAAGAGTAAATCAGAAGTGTTCAGTCGATTTAAAGAGTTCAAATCTTTGGTAGAAAATCAGACTAGAAGGAAAATAAAGTTTTTAAGGACAGACAATGGAGGTGAGTTTTGTTCTGTAGATTTTGAAAGGTATAGCACTGATCATGGAATTAAAAGGCATAAGACAACCCCCTACACTCCACAACAAAATGGAGTTACTGAAAGGTTGAACAAGACACTGATGGAAAAGGCAAGGAGTATGCTGAGTGGTGCTGGTCTGGAGCAGAGGTTCTAGGCTGAGGCTATTGCTATAGCATGTTACCTAATTAATAGATCTCCTTGTTCATCTCTTGTTGACATGACACCTTTGGAAGCATGGTCAGGTAAGAAACCCTCATTAAGGCATGTTCGGGTCTTTAGTTGTGAGGCATACGTTCATGTGCCAAATGAAAAGAGATCAAAGTTGGATAAAAAGGTTGTGAAATGTATTCTCATAAGCTATGGAGTTGGTGTGAAAGGATACAAGCTTTGGAACCTTGTTACTGAGAAGGTTTTGTATAGCAAAAGCATGATATTTCGTGAGCTGAAACTTTTAGTAAGTGATCAATAGCTTGAGACAAATCAGAGTGATAAGAAGAAGAATGCCATTGAGATTCCCCAAACTCTAGAAAGGGAAGAGCTGCATGGTGTACCTAAGATTGAGGAGAGCTCAAGCAGCTCTGGAAGTTCTGATGATGAAGAATAACCTTAGCCTCTAAGGAGATCTACACAAGAAAGAAGGCAACCAGAAAGGTATGGTTTCTCTATGTTAGATTCAAATTGTGCTTATGCCTTAATTACCGACACTCATGAGCCTAGGACTATGAAAGAAGCAATCAGCATGGCTGATTCAAAGTCTTGGCTGGAAGCCATGAATGAGGAGATGGATTCCTTGAAAAAGAATGATACCTGAAAGTTGGTACCACTGCCTAAAGGACGAAAGCCTATTGGCTGCAAGTGGATATTCAAAAGGAAGACAGGCCTTGATGGTAGTGTGGAGAAGTATAAGGCACGACTGGTTGCAAAGGGATTTTCCCAAGTTGAGGGAATTGATTATGGAGAGATCTTTTCCCCTGTAGCAAATCTGACATCCATCAGATTTTTGTTGTCATTGGCAGTTGTGTATGACTATGAAATTGAGCAGATGGATGTGAAGACAACGTTTCTCCATGGTGAACTGGAAGAAGAAATCTTTATGTCCCAGCCTGAGCATTTTGTTGATAGAGGCAAACAAAATCTAGTTTGCAAATTAAATAAATCTCTTTATGGTCTAAACCAGTCTCCTAGAATGTGGTACCAATAATTTGACACATTTGTGTTGTCAATTGGGTTTGTTAGATCAAAATATGATCATTGCATCTATTATAAATATGAGAATGATCGTGTGTTTGTTATTACTCTGTATGTGGATGACATGTTATTCATTGGTAATAGCAAGGTAATGATTTTTGATCTTAAAACTCAATTATCTGCTAAGTTCGAAATGAAAGATCTTGGAGAAAGAAGGTACATTCTTGGAATGGAGATAACCAGGGATAGAACAAGCAGAAAGTTTTGGCTCAATCAGAGTAAGTATGTGAAAACTGTTCTAGAGAGGTTTAGCATGACTGATTGCAAGCAGCTAGTTGTTCCAATCATGCAAGGATTGAAACTATCAGCTGAAGACTATCCAAAGTCTGCTACTGAGATGGAGGACATGACCAGTGTGCCTTATGCAAGTGCAATAGGCAATTTGATGTATGCTATGGTCTACACAAGACTAGACATTGCCCAAGCAGTGGGAGCTCTAAGTCGTTTCATGGCAAATCCAGGGAGATTGCATTGGGATGCTATAAAGAGAGTGTTCAAGTATTTGAAGGGTACTTCAGATTATGCTTTGTGTTACCATGGAATTATGGTTGCATCACAGAGGACTCTTAGCATTTAGGGATATGTTGATTCTGATTGGGCAGGGGACATTGACAATAGAAGATCCACCAGTGGATACACTTGCATGCTTAATGGTGGAGCAATCAGTTGGATGAGCAAGCGACAACCTGTAGTTGCTCTATTCACAACAGAGGTAGAGTACATGGTAGCAACTCATGCTTGCAAGGAGGCAGTGTGGCTAAGGCGTTTGTGTTCAGACATTGGATTTAATGTTGAGCAGATTTCAATCTGTTGTGACAGCCAAAGTGCCATTTGTTTGGCAAAGAATCCAACCTTTCATGCCAGGACCAAGCACATAGATGTGCAATATCACTTTGTGAGGGATATGGTTGAAGATGGCAAGGTCAGTATGGATAAGGTTGACACCTTGAAGAATTTTGGAGATGCCTTGACAAAGCCGGTTAGCACAGACAAGTTCAGATGGTGCACATAATCGATGGGCCTTGGGGCCTATGATAGACAATAAGGTATGATGTTTTGAGGGAGCTGGAAGTGTTCACCAAGTGGGAGATTTTTGAGAAATTATGTCTCAACTTCCAGCTTGAAGTCCTCATTTTCATGCCTTGGATGATTTTGTGTTGTTTACAAAGTTCTAGCGGAGGCGGAGCCAGGATGGAACTTGGCATTGTTCTGTTTGCCTAAGTTTTGAGTCTCTGGTGGAGGCAGAACCGAAATGGAACTTGGCATTGTTCTATTTGCCTAAGTTCTAGGTTTCGGTTCTCATTCCTACTCCAACTCTACTTCCTATCATCTATTTGTTCTCACTTCGCTTCGTAGGTTCTGGCGGAGGCAGAACCAGTTTTTGAAGTTGGCAATGTCCATTTGCTAGGTTCCTGTTTCAGTTCCTGTTCCGACTCTGGGTCCAATTCCTGCTTATGAGATCTAGTTCTGTTGGATGTTTGAATTCTCCTTGGGGAGTTTTACTCTACCTTGTCTTATTTTTGGATTGTTGTTTATTGTAGTTGACAGAGGCGGAACCGGAATCGGATTGGTTCTTGATCTTGGAATTTTGGTAAAGTATTGTTTCTATTTTTGTTCCATCCCTGGCTTCAACTCTGGCTCTGACTCCGGCTTCAACTCTGGCTCTGACTCCGACTCCAACTCCAACTTTGACAGTGTGTATTTTCAGTGGATTCCTATTTCGACTCCAACTCCGATAGTGCTATTTATGACTTGAAGTCTTGGTCACGCCCGATGTCTGTTTGATCGTTTTGGTTGCTTTTTCAGCTGCAATTGCAAATGGGTCTTGGACGCATGGCACCTGGTTGAATAGTGATTGGAAAAATACCAAGATAGTTATTGTGGTAGTTGCATTTGTCAAAGAAGGGTGGTGAGCTCAACCATTTTGGTAATGGCTTTGAATGCAATGTCAGCTTGTTGTAGGAGATCTGTCAGATCCGACCAGATGTGTGATTTGAGGATGGACTTCATTGCTCTTTTGAGTTGGTTACATTGGGATGAGAGAGGTGTTATTTCTCATAATTTAAACAAGTTGAGTTGAGTTGAAGAAGTTGCAGAGCAAGTTGAAGTCATGAGCTGAAGGACGTGAGTTCTTGAAGAGGGTTTTGAACTATATGTTGTGAAAACATTGTAATAGTGGATCTAAATCTCTTTGGGTGATTGTGAGCTGAGCAAAGAAATATGGATATTGTATGTAATCGATTCATTACTATAATACAATAGATTTGACTTTGTGTGGTGGGTTTTTTACTTGAAATGGTTTTCCCACGTAAATACTGTGTCATCTTTGTGTGCTCATCTTTCTGGTTTCTCATTGCCAAAGTTGTATGCATCTCTATATGTTTTAGAAACTGTTAGTTTTTCATTTTTTCTTCTCTCCACTGTAGTAAAGGTGTTAAGGGAATGTTTTCGGCACTGTTGGGTCATTAGATCTGCATTCTTTTCCCTCCAATGAGAGCATCAAATATTTCGTCTACTAAATAATAATCGAAGTCCTTAGATTATTCAATAACTATAGACACCTTATGACTATAAGATTTAGGGAGAGATCTCAAAACCTTCTTCACAATCTCATCTTCTTTCACTTCTCCACCAAGATCTCAGATGCCAATAGCACCTTCATCCATCCAAAGCATATAAATAGAAATATCTCCATCCTCTATCATCCTCAGGGTCTCAAATCTACTCTTGAAAAATATCCATCTTGCCTTTCTTTACTCTATTGTCTCCTTCATAGATGCTACTAATTTTTCCCCAAACATCTGTAGCACAACCATAATTAATCACATTCAAAAGTTTTGAATCAGCTATCCCATACAAGATAGAATTATTATCTTTGTAAATTATTCACATACAGCCCAATATCAATTCAATCTATTGGAGGAGCAACAAGAGAAGTATAACCATCCCTGACAAATTTCTAAACACCAAACCCTAAAGAGTTTAGATGGCCTTCCTTTCTCAATTTCTAAAACATATAATTTGTCCCATCAAACATCAGACATTTGTAGGCTCCATAATGTTCCATAGTCAATATTTCCTAAATTATTTAATATTATTTAGAGGAACTTGGATTTGATACTAATTGTTGAACACACCCACATACTGGTGTAGGAGCACCTAGTATTGTTTTGCCTCCAATAAGCAATTTTGTCAAATTTGATTTTTTATCATGGAAATAATTATAAAAGGTCATGATAAGTTCCATTAAAATTTATCTGAGTCCCTAATAGGTCCTAGGAGGTCATTTGGAGTTCGTTTTTCAAATATCGCAAAAGTTGGCGAAACAATGTAAAAATTGTCAATGTAAAAAGGGCAAACAGAAGAGGAATATGAAGGAACATAGGGAGTTTAAAAGTTAGTTGAAGTATTTTATCACATTTGGGAAGTTGAAAATCTTTTTAAAATTCCATTTAAATTGTTTTTAAGGTAGAAGTGTGGATTTGAAGTTGGAATGAAGGCAATTTAATGATGTTTTTGTGCATTTTCCAATAATTATCTCTGTTTCAGGCTATGGTATGGACATGTACTTCCTAGAACCAGCTTCTCATTGATTTTACATGAAATTTATTTGAGTCTACTTTCCAATTCAAGTGTTTTCACTGAATTTAATGGAGTTATGCAAAATTTATTACAATTTTGGTAGAATTGGTTAAATTTTGATTCAGCAAGGGCTACAAGCATTCAAAATTGCATTTCTTCATTTCTAACTAGTAAAAACTCTTGATTTTTGGTTTCAAGATCTGTTTTAACATGTTATTTAATATTTCCAAGTCACAAGGATAAATATTAAGATTTCAGGGTTTTTTATATGATACCCTAGTTGGCAATTTTGTGAGTTTTGCGTGAAATTTGATGGTTTAAGGTGGGAAATGATTGAAAACCTTGGGGGCAGAAATTTTTGATGATTTTTTGAGCATTTTCAGACCTTATGGAGAAATTTTGAAGAATTTTCAAGTTTATTGGAGGTTTGGAAAGCATACTTTCTGCAAACCCTCATTGTATGAAGCCTAATTTAAGCCTTTAGCAAGGGTTTTATAATTTTCTACATCAAGGAATGATTTCCTTGAAAAAGAAGGAATATTTGGTGGTTTTAGAACCTGATCTAATAATTTTTATGGTTATTGGATGTTTTGGAGTGAATTTGGAGGTACTTTCTTTGTAATGTAGGCCTAATTGGGGCTCATTTTTTTAGGATAGTCAATTTTCTTGGTATATTCAAAAAAAAAGTGTAACTATTGTTTAAGTATGCTGAATGAGGAAAAAATGGGTTCTAGAAAATGTAATTTTTTTATAGAGATTCATTGTGGGTTTAGAGATATACCCGATTTAAGCATGTTGGACTACTACAAGGAAATTGGTCTTCGTGTGCATGTAATGGAAAAACTGATGAGTCTAACCTATAAAGAGGTGTTAATGTTTTGAACTTGTCAAAATGGTGATTTTCAAGGTGTATTTGGGTTTGACCAAAGTTTAGAAACAATATTGGATGATTTGTTGTCTTTTTTGCATTATGGAAACAAGTTGCAAAGAAGTGGATTTTGTTGAAAGTTTAAGTGAATGTTTAATTGATCTTATTAGTTTGTGGTTTGGGTCTTTTGTACCCTTGAATTCAGTAGATTCTCTATATCAATTGGTATCAGAGCTAGTTGATTTGGTGAGTTGTTGATTTGTTGGTTGTGGTTGCTTGATCCATCTTAAAGCGACAAAGAGGAAGAGTTGAAGTTTTTTTGGTTACAAAAAATTATGAGTCTATGTTCACCATCCTCCAATGGATATTAAGCTAGGGAGAAGGTGAATAGAGAGAGTGACACCAGTGAGAGAAAGAGTGGTAGGTGCATCTTCCAAGATCTATTGTTGGGTAAGATGGATGGTTTGCTGAGTTTGTGAGTTTGTGAGGTAGTAAGGGAGATGGATACCTATCTAAGAATCACTTGAAGATTTTTCAGCCATTTGAAGAGTTCAAATTTAGTTTGAGAGTAATCCACTAATGGGAGAAGATGAGAAGACGAATATGAGAAGGTCTAGAGAAGGTTGAGGAAAGATAGCTTAGAGAAGCAATGTGAAAGGACAACCCTATGTTCTTTGAGTGATAAAAGGTTAGAGGAAAGTTAAGTGTTGTGAAAGGATAGTCTTGTGTCCTTTGATTGAGAAGATTGATTAGGGAACCTGATGAGAAAAGAAAGAGAAGGAAAAAGGAAAGGACAAGTGAAGACAAATATGAAGGAAAAATTTGGAACCAAGACAAAGACAAGTGAAAGATTAAAGAGTAAAGAAAGAGGAACAAATCCAAGGAAAATTTGATAAGGATATGCAGGTATAAAGAACAAAGGTTGATTTTCTTGCAAATATGACTAATGTTGCACCAAAAGATCAACCTATTAATGCCCGATACAACCGTTGGATTTATACAAGATCCAAGATCCACATGAGGTTATTAAATCATGTCACAAAGCCCAAGTGCCGCACTGGTCCACACCAAGGATACCAAGGGAGACACCTTGCAACAATCCCCCCCCCAAAAGTGAGGGGTTTGAACTAGTGACCTCAACTTTGATACCAATTTTCGCAAAAACGGCAGTCGTTGCAGCAAAAGATCGACCTGACAATGCTTAGTAGAACTAGTGGATTTATACAAGATTCAAAGATCCAAAGGAGGCAGTTATACCATGTCATGAAGCCCAAGTGACATGATGTCCATTATGAGGAGACCAAGCATGAAACCTTGCAATAGATGCAACACATTTCCAAAGGGTCTTGGAAACTTCTTAGGCTGGTTGTTTGGTGTAGGAGCACCTAGTCTTGTTTTGCCTCCAATAGGCAATTTTGTAAAATTTGAATTTTTATCATGGAAATAATTGTAAAAGGTCATGATAAGGTCCATTCAAATTTATTTGAGTCCCTAATAGGTCCTAAGAGTTCATTTTTTAAATATTGCAAAATTTGTCGAAACAATGTAGAAATTGTCAATGTAAAAGTTGAAAAAATACAAAAAGGGCAAGCAAAAGAGGAATATGAAGGGTCATAGGGATTTTAAAAGGTATTTGAAGTTTTCTATCACATTGGGGAAGTTTAAAATCCTTTAAAAAGGCCATTTTCATCATTTCTAGGGTAGAAGTGTGGATTTGAAGTTGGAATTGAGGCAATTTAATGTTGTTTTTGTGAATTTTGTAGCAATTTTCTCTATTTCAGGATTTCGTACGGCCATGTACATCCAATAATCCACTTATAATTGATTTTATATTAAATTTATTTGAATATAATTTCCAATGCAATTTGTTTCACTCAATTTTATGGAGTTATCCAGAAGTTATTGCAATTTTAGTAGAACTAGTTAATTTTTGATTTAGCAGGTGCATCAAGCATTCAAAATTGCATTTCTTCATTTATAACTGCTAAAAACTCTTAATTTTTGGTTTTGAGTTCTTTTTTAACATTTTATTTAAGATTTCGAAGTGGCAGGGATCAATATTAATATTTGAGGGTTTTTTGTATGATGCCCTAGTTGGCAATTTTATGAGTTTTGGGTGAAATTTGATGGTTTAAGGTGGGAAATGATTGAAAACCTTGGGGGCAGAAATTTTTGATGATTGTTTGAGCATTTTCAGACATTATGCAGAATTTTTGAATCATTTTCAAGTTTATTGGAGGTTTGGAAAGCATAATTTCTACAAACCCTCATTGTATGAAGCCTAATTTAAGCCTTTAGAAAGGGTTTTATAATTTGCTGCATTAATGAATGATTTCCTTGAAAAAATATATATATTTGGTGGTTTTAGAACCTGATAGAATATTTTTTGTGGTTATTGGATTTTTTGGAGTGAATTTGGAGGTACTTGCTTTGTTTTTTAGGCCTAATTGGGGCTCATTCATGTAGAACAGTCAATTATCCTGATATATTTTTCAAAAAAATTGTAACTTTTGTTTAAGTATGTTGAATGAGGCCAAAATGGGTTCTATAAAATGTATTTTTTAATGGATATTCACTATGGGTTTAGAGATAAACTCGATTTAAGCATGTTGGAGTACTACAAGAAAATTGGTCTTTGTGTGCATGTAATGGAAAAACTGATGAGTCTGAGTTATAAAGGTGTGTTAATGTTTTGAATGCATCAAAATGGTGATGTTGAAGGTGTATTTGGGTTTGAACAAAGTTTAGGAGTAAGATTGGATGATTTTTTGTCTTTTTTCCTTATGGAAACAAGTTGCAAAGAAGTGGATTTTGTTGAAAGTTTAAATGAAAAGTTAAATTGATCTTATCAGCTTGTGGTTTGGATCTTGAGTACCCTTGGATTCAATAGATTCTCTCCATCACATACTAAGACTCTTAGAAAGATCAAAAACTCATTCACATATCATAAACACTTAATATAATTAGAAACAATGAAATATATGGAAATGAACACACATACACAAGATAATTCTAGATTTACGTGGAAAAACCAAGAAGAGAAAAACCATGGAGAGGAATCTCTAAATTTAAAAGCTCACTACTTATAGAATTACAATTTTAAGGCTCACTACCTATGGAATTTCAAGCTATGGTGCACAACCTTAGGGATAGATACAAGAGACTTGTATTACTAAGGCACACAACCCCATGGAAAGATATAAATTACAAGGACCTAATGAGATTCACTATCTCGAAGAAAGATACATGAAGATTTTAGGAATTACAAAATTTGTCAAAAATACACTCTACTAACTAAGGCATTAAATTTCATTTCCCTTTTCTTCTCACAACTCACTACAATTTATCTTCACACATATCTTCACTCTCACACTTCTTGTAACTGAAATTTTATTTCATTTATATCCTTTGCAAGATGTCAAAACATCAATTAGGTTGGCCAAAAATAATACAAACAATGATTTCAACAAGTCAGCCACAAAATCATAATGTGGTCATATCCAAAATATAGAGAGGACCAAAAAGTATTATTATATCTTCTAATTTCATTGCAAATAAATCACATGCTAGTGCACATCAACCCAATTCAGCAACAAGGAAATGTATAGCACATTACTAGTCGGCCTAAAAACATAACTTTAACTAAATTTTCTCAATGTGATTCTCAAAAAGATAGGTCAGGACCCAAATACATCTTAGCACAACTTCATATTCTAGTGTATACCCCCAAGAACACATTACAAGAAAGATAACAAGCCCTATCATCCAAGTATCCACAAACTTTCTAGAAAACCAGCTCAACACAATATGCAACACCAAAGAGATCAACCATTGACTTTTGGAAAAAAAATAGATGTTCCATGAACATCCAACAACACTTCTAGATATTTATTTCACACTATCATCCAAAAATAGCCACCACAACCCAAACATAAAAAAAATAATTCATCCCAAAAACATAAACGGTACCTCCAAGAGATAGAAAAATAACAAACTAGATTTTGGAAAAATGCATTATATGAAGACTAAAATGAGACACTGGACAAGAACTTTGAACATATCCACCAAGCTACGAGAGAGAAAAATATCAATGTAAAGAAATGTAAAGCATTTTTGGACTAGTCCAAACAACCAACAAAACTGCCAATACACTACAAATACCAAAAACCTCCCACACAACACAAGTGACTCGAAAAGATAGGAGTCCAACATCCAAAAAGCACAAATAGTGAATCCCAAACCATAGGACCATATCTTCAACAATGGAGGAATGTAGAGAATTCTCCCAAATAGTCTTCCAAGAATCATTCTATAGTAGAGCCTTTCACCAGCATGTGAATACCAAAAATTCCTTTAAACAACACACACTTTCATAGGAACAACAAGAGAGATCATACAACATATTGGATAACATCAACATTACTTCTAATCATCATCCTAATTCTTTTTATCCTCATTTTAATATATCATCATGATGTTATCTCTTCTAATAGTAACCATACTCAATACTAATTTACTTGATATGAATTAAGGCATGATATACAACCATGAACATAAAAAACATCAAAGGCATGACATCCAACCATGAACATATTAGCATAGAGTACCAACAACATACAACTGAATGCACCAATGACAACCCAAGATGAGTGTAGACATAGGCAGCAATGAAACCCAATGTCAAACAACAATCTCACAAAAATATGAAATAGTCTCCCCATGTGTTGACAACCAATTCCATCAAACTCACAAGTGTTGACATCACAACAATATCCTCAAGTGTTGACATCAGTGACAACCAAATGCCAACATGTCCATCCAAGGGTAAGATATCTTTTACATAACTATAACTCTTATGGATGTAGAAATAAAAAAATAGGGTTTGACTTAAGAAAGCCCCTATATGACACAAACCTTTCCCCTCTTTCTTGTGTGCAGATTGAAAATTTGAAGTAAATTTGGAAAAGATTGAACACCCAATTGTCCATTCAAAAATTTAAATCTTGCAAGTCAAAAAATTAGGGAAAGTGGATTTTATTAGTGATAAATGAACTTTTGACATTGATTCTTGAGGAGGATAACCTATAGATATTGACCAATAAAGATCTAAAATTTGATTATGAGTGTTTTCAATTCTAGGTCTAGGGAACATCACCCCCATCTAGTCATTTCAAGCTCATATTTATATGTCAAGTTCCTCTATTTCTAAAAACTTAATGTCTCTTGTTCTATATTTTAGAAATCATAATGGTTCAATTCATTTTCATTATTAACCTAGGTGAATCTTTGCATTATCCAATTTGATCAACTAATAGTCAATAAAACACTATCATCACAAATATTCCCAAAAGGACTAAAAAATTGATCCATCATTCTAGCTCTTCCATTGATGTTAGTAGCCGAATGGGTGTTTGAGATAAATTTTATTCCTTTCCCTTGTGATACTAGAAGAAGTGTGATTTAGACTCTAGATCATTTTTCCCCACATCACAATTCTCAATTATAAATTCATAATATTGACTATTTTTTGGAATATGTATGAGAGATCCAATAGTTGTCATAGAATTAGCTACTATGTTGTTAGGGTGAGAAAATAGATTAAATTATATATTTTTAAAAATATGTAAAACTAAAAACCATACATTTGTAATGGAAAAATATTTTACTTTTGTCTAATATTCATCTTTGACCAGTTTGATGATCAATTATGAATTCTCATAGATAAGAAGATATTAAATTTGACATTGAATGGTCATTTAAGTCTTGCAAGGTGGGCCTCATATTCAGTGATGTTTTTAATACATGGATATCCTAACCTGAATTCTTTATGTATGTAATATTCTTATGGTGTAACAAATAACAACTACTCCATGACTAGTGCAAGAATCATCAAAACACAGTTTCCATGCAAATGGATCGTGTATTTTGAGTATAGCTTTATCAAGAAGGTCAATAACCAAGGAATGATCATTTATAAGGGGTTCCAACTTGTTAATCTAAAATAAATTTCTCATTTTTAATTTTCTATCTACAAATTTAATACTAAATTTACTCAAGATCATTACCGATTTAGCCAACAACTCTTGATGATAGATATTTGAGTGGCTAAATCTTTGATATGAGAAATCTGTAAGAGTGAGCATTCAATGTATTATTTTTTTAGAGAAAAATGCAAAGGATAGACATGCTAATTTTATTGTTTTATATTTAATCTCATACCTAAAAATGTATAATTGATGTAGTATATAGAAATTTTGTGGCCTCTATATTATTTTTCCAAAAATACCCCCAAAGCAACTAGTGTATCTTTAATATGTACAAAATCAAAGGTTTATTTTGTATGAAAGACATTAGAAGTAGGGGAGATTCTAGGTATTCCTTTATATTATCAAAATACTTCTAACAAGATCTATCTAATTAAAAGGTGGTAGATTATTTTATTTATGGGAGAAAGGATGAAATTTGTTAGAAAGTTGTGTTATAAACCTCCAAATACCCTATATTTTCCCTTGTAATATATGAAGGATTTTAAAATTTTAAGGAGGTGGAATTTCCATGATATCCACAACCTTAGCAAGAAATAATTTTATACGCCATAAGAAGTTATATATCCTAAAAGAACAATCAATGTTACACCTAATCATATTTCTTGGGATTCAATTGAACATTGTATTTTCTTAGATGATCAAATATTTTCTCCAGCACATGGGGATGTTTTTTTTGTGTTTATATTTTCCTAGAAGGTCATATGCAGGGTCCTCAACAATTTCATGAAGCATATCATGAAAAATTATGGCCCCATGGCTCTTTGATATCCAGCTTTGTCACTCACTAGTTCAAAAGGAATTACTTGATCTAAAAAGATACCCCAAGGAACCATGGATGTAATTTTGTGTTTCTATTTAAGAGTTATATATGAATATAATTATATCTAGAAAAACCATCCATGAGTGAAAATATTTTATGTCAATTTGTAATATTGATAATGATATTGATGTTGGGAAGAGGGAAACCATATTTAGTACTTGTCTTATTAATATCTCTAAAATCAATGCATATATGAATTCCTTTTGGATTATTCCTAACAAGACCTACATTGGAGATCCACCTAGGATAATAAATTTGATGAATGAAGCTAAGATCTAACATCATATTTAATTATTATTTAATTGGAATTGAAATCATAGGATGCGTCTTACATAGTTTCTACTTTATTGGCTTAACATCAAGAAATACTACCAAGTGGTGAACAAAAAGAGAAGGATCTAAGCTAGTCATATTAACATAATACCAAGAAAATATATAGAATGATTTTTTAAAATTTCTAGATTTTTTTTTATTTTGATGGTCCTAATGAGGTAGCTACATATGCAAATTTCTGATTATATTTTGTTCCCAAATTTATTTATCTTTTCTTTTCAATCAAAATAAAAGAACTTTCTTGTTGATATTTCATGGGAAGGTTAATATCCTCATATGTTGTCACCATAAATAATTTTTCATCACTGCACAAGTCTTTTATTTTTATTTTCTTTGTGTTTGATTGTGCCTCAAAGAAGTTTTCACTATGGTATTTTGAATATCTAATTTCTATTTTTTAACCTTTTTTATGACTAGGGAACTATTCCTATTCTTTAAAATAGGCACAATAATCAATATCAATATAAAAAACGATCTCCCTCAAGAATACCATTATGGTCTCCAAAGAGCTCAATAATTTATTCACCATTTTTAAATATGTCTAAATATATAGATCCTTAATGGTCCCAATAAATTAACTCAAGATATTTGAGTAGTAAATAAATGGTGAAAATATAATTTTGATGGAAAATACTAGTAATACCAAGATAATTGAAAGAGGCACTGATGGACTATTCCTTAGCATTGTAAATATATTGAATAGTTTCATTTGCACTCTGAGAGAACACATGAGGTACATTGGTTTCCAAACTAAGTGGTGTGTGTCTTAGCCCATAGTGATCCACATTAAACTCTACTTCAATAGAGCCACAAATACCTTTTCTTATGAATCCCAAAACCTTTACCCTTATAATAATTCATGATTTCATAAATATGTGATAAAATAGGATATTTTCCTTAAAATGTTCAAATATAAGTTTATTTTCATTTGGTTCATCTTTATATATCCAAGAATCTATAGTATCTTCTATTTTCTCCAAATTGTGTAACTTTTTTCTTGAGAATGTTGTTGTGGACACCCAAATGATCGTGGAGAGAGAGGTAGTTTACCAATACAAAATCATTATGTAGCTCATAACTCCATATCTTTTATTGACAATATTGACCTTAGTGGTCTTAGTATTTTGGGATGAGAAAGATCTGGAAGCCAATGAATCAGTACTAACAAGTGAATATGAATACTTAAATTTATTATTTTTATCAATATTTGTACTAGGATAATGATGAGAGACATAATAGGAATCCTCCTTTGGTTCATAATATCCAATTTTTTTTTATCAACATGAATGGTAAATTCCACACCATTATATGTGAGTCTCATACATTGGTGATAGGTATAGGACATAGATTACATGACATGAATCCATAGAGAACCAAAGAGGATATTGTATGGAAGGTCAATATTGACAACATGACAAATTATTTATTTTAATATAGGTCCCACCTAAATTGAGAGACATACAATTCATTTTGACTCTCATGCTGAATTTTGATAAGCATTTATTGTAATAATGTGGATCTAATTTAGTTGTAGATTACCCCAATTGTTGACAATTCTCAAAGTTCACAAACTCAAGCTATACAAATTCTGCACTAGGATTATCTATACATGAAGCTTAGAAATAAGGATGATAATATAGAGAGATTTTATGTATTATGGGTCAATCGGTGCCATATTATTTGGCTGAAGTAAAGTTGGTATGTAGATGAAAGATAACCAAGAAGGGATTTAAAATAAGTAGGATTAATATTTTTAGGCACTCAAGATTCTTGTAAAGGTCAATCTAGGATTTCTCCATGCATGGTATAAGTTCATATTAACTCTAAGATAGATATTTGGGCAAGATATTTTCCAGGGTGTTCTAAGAAATTGTATTGGAATTGATATTTCAATGTAGAGGATGAAGATGAAGGTCATCTTCATATTATAACGACTTAATGGTAGTAATTTAGGTATTGGAAAGTTCAATATGGCCTATATTATTACCATAAGAACAATTTCTTCTTATAGAATATGAATCATCATTTGATTATGTTGGGTTTAACATTATTTATATGTGAAAGATTGAGATTGGTCATAAATAAGAAAATTATTTTGGTATATTTTTAATTTATCAATTGTAGGTTTGGATAATTTACCTGAAATTTCAATATCTTCTTGATCTTTAAGATCTTGGATACATTTTTCCAACTTCATACACTTTATTGTAGAATTACCCTTAATACATTGGTACTCAGAGTAATCATTATCTTTGCACCACACATGCTTTGGTTTAAGTAAATTTAAACATGTTCTCTTGTAAAAATTTGTGAAAAACAACCTTCATTGGTTCTCCTAAGGAGGTTTGCATGCATCTAGGAGTGAGTTTTTCATTTTTTATCTATGGAGTGGTGACATTGGTAGGTGGTTGAAAATTTTGAACTAGTTTTTATTTGGAAGATGATTTTATGCTTTTGAATTTTTTTGTCACTAACTAAATTCTTAGTTTTTTCCTATAACTTTGGTTTTTCATCAAATTGATTGTTGTTTTCATATAGATTTTCACTAGGACTTTTTTAATAAGATAATTTTCAATGGTGGATCCTTTTCTTTGATCTCATCAAATGTGGAAACCCAATGAACTTGAAGATGAAAATTAATTTCCTAGTTAATGTTTTACACAAATATTTGAAGTTATTTTTCAGGGATCTATCCCAAGGAAATATACTTGCTAGATTCAACCATTCATGTGAATAGGTGGAAAATATTTCACCATTTCATTTATTAGCATTACATAAGATGATAATTATAATTTTATGTTGAATATTATAAGAGAAATGATCTACAAGTTTCTTATATAAGTCATAAAATAAAGTGATGGACCTTGGAGTTAGGTGCATAAACCGTTTTAGTGATTGACCTCCTAAGGTTTGAGTAAAAAGTATTAACATGTATACATCACCATACAAGACTTCTTAAATCCATAAAAAATTCCTTAAAATGGTCTTAGGGTTCCCTTTTCCTTTGTACTTACCTAGTTTGGGTATCTCAAATCTAAGAGGAAAAAAGTGTCATAATGATACTATGATCAAAATGATAGTGAAATAGATCTTTAAAATGATATTATTGTTGGATGTTGTGGTTGAGCTTCTAATATGTGGTTTTAATTGATGTCAACACTATTATCATTCATATCTTTAAGACTGTATATGTTGAGGATATTGAGAAAATTTTAATAAATATGTTACAGGTTATATGTGAAGTAGTGAAGATCAATATGGTATAATGTTTAGTATGTTGATAGTGATGTGTTGCATAATAAAGGGTTTGTTCTCAAGCCTATCTAGTTTCTACTACAAAATTTTTAGAGGTATGCATGAATATTTGAGGAAGTTATAAGTTTTTGTGTATTGACAACTATTTTGTTACTAAAAATGGTGTTCATGGAAGAAGATAATGTGATTATGGTAATCTAAGTTGTTGTGTATGTCCTTGTGATGTTCGAAGATATTTATAGATCATGTTATATCTATGTTGCACATTTGCATTGATCATTGTGCTCATGATCCAATATTTTCTCTTGCATGTTCATGTTTTTCATGTTCATGGCCGACAAGGTGTTTGAAGTGTGTTGTGGATCTTTGAGGAAGAATATTTGAAGGTTTTTTATATTCGAGAAAATTGTTTTGGGTCTCTACTATGTTGTGGCCAACCTTGGTTGATGTGCATTGATAATATTTATTTTTTTGGGTGGACAATTTGTATTCATTCTATTATTTTGTTGAAGCCAACATAAAGCAATTTAATTTCTTGTTACAGATAAATATAAGAATTTTTTTATCTCATTCGATACATGTATTATACGAAGTGTGCGAGTGTTATGTGCGAATAAGGTTTAGATCATTCGAAGGTAGAGTAGAATGTGAAGAAGAGTGAAATAAAGTGAAGAAGTGTTCATGTGCTTAACTAGAACTATACTCAGGCATTAGCAGATGCTACTTTCTCAATTCAAATTCTTTAGATGGTTTTAATTTGAATATTTTTTGTAAGATAGTGAGTCTTATTTTGAGTAGTGAGCTCTAGACAATATGCCTAAATGCATGTGAATTCCCCATATATTTTTCTTATACTTTTAAAAGGGTATAACTTTTGGATTAACCTCCACCATGGCTTTTCCCCTAATAGGGTTTCCATGCAAAAAATATTTGTGTTATGTGTGCTTCTGATGTGTTGTTGATTCATGCTTTCATTGTTATTAATCAGATATGAGATTAAAGGTTAATAAGTTTAATAAGTTTGAAAATATGTGACAACTGATTCACCCCCCCTTTTAATTGTTTTTCCTTGTGTTTCCAACAATTTCTATCAGAGCAGGTTCCTTGGAAGAACTTTAATAGCTTGTGATCTGGGATGGAAATTTACAAGAAGGATAGTCTAAGATTTTATGGAAAAAAATATTCTCTATGGAAGACTCGAATGGAGTGTCATCTGAGATGCATTGGTGAATCCTACTAGAACATTGCATGAAATAGGTATGTTATCCCTTTGAATGGTCCTACTACTACTACTGAGATTAGGGATGTTGAATATAACATCAAGGCTAAGGAAGCATTGTTGAGTGCTTTGACTGATTCTAAGATGACAAATGTTATGGATTTGAGAACTGCTTATGAGATCTGGAAAAAGTTGAAAAAATTATATGAAGGTGATGCTAATGTGAATATCGCTAAGCTACAGTGTTTGAAAGGAAAACATGAATTGTTGAAGATGGGAAATGATGAGAATATTGTTACTTTCATGCAAAGAGTGAATGAAATTGTGTGTATTATTAGATGTGTTGGTGGATAGGTGGATGAATCAGAGATTGTTGCTAAAGTGCTTAGATCTTTTCTTGATGCATACAAAATTAAAGTTGTAGCCATTGAGGAGCTCTGAACTATGACAAATATAACCAAAGATATGTTGGTTGGTAAACTTACTGCTTTTGAGTTGAGTTAATTCAATGATGCCCTTCCTAAGACAAAATATGCATTTAAAGTTATTACTTCCGAGAGAGACAAACAGAGATATGATCTAGGTGAAATTTCTTCTAGAAAGGTATTTAGATATGAGGACAAAATGAGATAGAATGAAGAAGAAGAAAGAGAACTGAATAAGCTTGAAGCACTTATTGTTAAAAGGGAAGCTAAAGGAGAAGGTAAGTATAAAGGAAAGTTGCCTATTAAATGTTTTTCTTGCAAAAAAATAGGTCATTTTACATCAATGTGTCCTAAAAGAGTTCCTAAGCCAAGACCTTACAAACCTAAATTTTAAATGAAGTGTTACTATGTTGCTAATGAAGGTGTGACAGATGATGAATCTGAAAAATGCAATGTAAGTGAAGATGATTTTGTATTTATTGCTATCAAAGAAAATAATTTTGTGTCTATTGAATCTTCTAGTTGTACAAATGTGGAGAAGGCTCTAGCTTCTTGAGTTGAAGAAAAAGATGAATGGGTAATTGACAGTGGATTCTCATATCACATGACAAGTGATAAAATAAAAATTGTAAGCCTGGAAAAGTATGAAGGTGGTGTTGTAAGATTTGGTGATAAAAATGGTGGTATAATCTATGGTAGAAGATGTATTTCTTTTGATGGTAAGAATACTACTAATGATGTTCTCTATGTTGATGGTTTGAAGCATAATATTCTAAGTGTTGGAAAGATGGTTGATAAGGCATACAATATTCAATTCAAAGATGAAAAGTGTAGCATACTGAGAAGTTCTAGAAATGTGATTGATTTAGGTACTAAAAGAAAAGGTAACATCTTTCATCTAAATGCTGGTAGTAAAATTTTTCTGATTGCTCAAGTTGATGAAAGTTGGTTGTGGCATAGAAGAATGTATCATGTAAAATTTGAAAATATTATCAAGATAAGTTCATCACAGGTAGTGAGAGATCTTCCTAAGTTGGTGAAGCCTACTAATACCATATGCAAAGACCATATGCAAAGATTGAGTTGGGTAAACAAACTAGAATTTAATTTAATAGTAAACAACATTGTTCAAATAAATTGTTGGAGCTTGTGCATACTGAATTGTGTGGTCTTGCTAGAATCAGAAGTCTACAAGGTTATAGGTACTTCATGTTGCTTATTGATGATTAATCTAGGATGATGCAGGTTACTTTCTTAAGGGAGAAATCTAAATCTATAGAAAAGTTGAAGATATTTAAGGTTATGGTTGAGACAAAGATAGGTATGAAGATTAAGTGTCTGAGATCAGATAGAGGTGGTGAATTTAATTCCTATGAGTTTAGTTATTTTTGTGAAGAGCATGGTATAAAGAGATAATTATCTACACCGCAGACCCCTCAACAAAATGGAGTTGTGGAAAGAAGAAAAAATACAATTCAAGATGCTACTAGAACTATGATGTTGGAAGGAAATGTCCCTCATATCCACTGGAGAGAATTTATGAGTACTATTGTTTATATTGTTAACCAAGTATAGATCAAAGGTAATACTAGTAAGACTCTTTTTGAGATATGGTGTGGTCATAAACCTACTATTAGATATTTCAAAATATTTGGGATTAAATACTATATTAGGAGAGATGAAGATATAGGAAATTTTGATGCTAGAAGTGATGAAGGAATCTTTCTTATCTATTCTACTAAGAGCTTGAGGCCTACCAGCATTACAATAAGAGACTGAAGAAAATAGTTGAAAGTGAAAATGTTAAGGTTGATGAAGACATTACTAGACCCTTCAGAACTTGTGGATATGATTCTGATGATCAGAATGACAGTACAAACATTAGTCAGACTTCAAATCATGTTTAGATCATTTTGGTGAATCAAGAAGAACAAGAAGGAGATACTAGTGAAAGTACAAAAGAGAGACAACAAGAGCCTGAAATTCAAGAACACTCTAAGAATCCAAGGTATGTGAGATTAAATCATTCAGAAAATCAGATTATAGGAGATAAGAACAAAGCTGTCTAGACTAGGAGAAAAATTGTAGAAGAATACTATTTAATTTCAAAGGAAGTAATGTCAATGAAGCATGCGAAGATGAACATTGGATTGAAGCAATGAAAGAAGAACTATAGAAATTTGAGAATAATAATACATGGATTCTTGTTCCTAGACCTAAAGAAAAAAATGTAATTAGAACTAAATGGGTCTTTAGAAACAAACTGAATGAACAAGGTGAAGTTATCAGAAACAAAGCAAGATTGGTGTGTAAAGGATACTCTCAGATGGAAGGAATTGACTTTGAAGAAATTTTTTCTCTTGTTGCTAGAATTGAAGCTATGAGATTGTTTCTTGATTGTGTTGCTTATAAAAGCTATAAAGTTTATCAGATGGATGTTTGTTGTGCAGTTTTTTGCACACATGCCCCACTGAAAGTGGGGACCCTCCCTTCTTCGCTTTCTGGTGTTTTGGCCCTACTTTTCTGGGGGGCTTTTGCTTGCTTGGGTTTGTGATTTAATGTCCATTTTTCCAATTGAAGTGGCACACTTTTTAAATCTATTGAAAATCTGAAGTTCTGACTTTATCTTGGGTTTTTTCACTATTTTCGAGAAAATCCGCCTTGGCCGGATTCTTCCGGTTTTCCCTCAATATCTGAAGTTGCTACCTTTTTCCCTACTTTCGGGAAAATCTGCATGCTCCGAACTTTCCCAAAGTCCTTCACCATGTCGAATCCCCGAAGTCTACAACAATACCAAATTCCCGAGGTTTTTTCATGGTCATGGTTATCTTGTCGAGTGCATTAATCATGTTTGTGTGGATGTTTGGAGCTTTGATATATTGATTCTTTCATAAGTAATTGATCATTTGAGTTTGCGCGTTTGCTACCGTTTGGGCTTGTTTCTTGAGGTTCTTGGTGTTTTGTTGGATATCTAGATTTTTGAAGCTATTTGGATTGTGCGATTGTATCCGGTTCACATTAGATGGTTATTTGTTGGCTTCACTAGTCATGACCTTTGCGTCTCCATGGTATGTTGATGTGTCCTTTTCTCTATTGATTTCAATTGCTTTTATTTGTTTTCTTGGGGGTCCTTTATGGTTTCCTGGTTCTTTTGGGTACACGTCATCATTGAGCATTTTGGGGTTTTCCATTGGGGGTACCAGTCCGTTTTGATTTATTGAATGTTTATGATTGGCCTAGTGTTGTTTCTTAGCTAGGCACTAGCTTGCTATAGTTTCAAAATTTCCATTCTGGTGTATGATCAAGTCGTTTGTGCTTTCATGGCAAACATCTAGGGTTCTTGACCTAGGGCATGACCAATTTTCTTCAAATTACTGAGAACAGTGTCTTGAGTTCATGTTTTATTCATTAGAGGCCTAGGTTAGGTTGGTTTCAGAGTTCTATTCTAGGTCTGGAGTAATTTGAATCAATTTGGTGAAAGTGGTGAAGATGTAGATAGGTTTGTGTTTTCGAGGTCCTCACAGAATTCCGCTTCCCTCGAATTTCCCTGACTTTTATGTCTCTTCCTCTTTTATCACCTTTTACTGGGTTTCATTTGGTTTCACCAAAATCTGCTCCATCCGAATTTTCCCGATGTCTGTGGTCAGGTCGTTTTATTGATTTCGAGCTTTAATACTATTATATCTAGATTTTTCCAAAATCCGTTCCATCCAGATTTTCCCGAATTGTCCGTGTCTCTTCATTTTTCTCGGATTAGTTATAACTATTATTGTTTTTGCCAAAATCTGTCTCTTGCGGATTCTTCTAGGTCTTTTATGGGAAATGTTGAATTTGATGGTTATAAATGTTTGGTTTATTGGTAAATTATTTGATTTATTTAAAGAGCTTATGCTAATATTTACTAATGATTTCCATTTGTTAATTAATGAGTTTAAATGAAATTATGGGATTCTTGCATGTTTTGTTCATTGGAATCTGCCTAGTCTGGATTTTCCCAAAAATCCTTCCCAGTGTAGAGTCCGCGAGGGGAGCTAAATCCCAAATTTTGAGGTAATGACCTTCTACACTTATTATTTCTTGTGGATCTAATTGTGGTCATCTTCATGTGTTATAGGTAGGATCAAGACAAAATGTTGTTGGTTGAGATAAGGGGAAGACAACAGATCCAGGTGTAGAGGCTTCTGCCATCTCAGATGCAGAAAAGGTTAAGTTAGATATAAAGAGAAGAATTTATGAGAGCAAGTTGACCTTAATTTGGTCAGGGATCATAGATACAAACATAGGCATGTGGGACTATGAGGAATTCAAGGCTGAGATGTCAGCACTGAGCCCTCCTCTATTGGCAAAAAGAATGGTGGAGTCTGGGTTGGCTCATGTGGCAAGTTTCCCTTCTACAGTGCAGTGCTACGAGTTGGTGATTGAGTGTGCCAGAAACTATCATAGTGGGACACAGAGAATAATCGGTCCCTAGGGAAGGATTCTTGTTAGTTTCAGTCCTATGGCCATTACTGCAACCTTTGACATGCCTGATAGGTCCCATGTGGTGGGCTTTGACATGGATGTTTCTAGAAAGTATTATGAAGAGAACATTGTCAAATCTCAACAGGTAATCAACTCTTGGCTAGAGAAGCCTAAATCCCATTTCTCTAAGTTTCCTAAGCAACTATTTAGGCTTCAATGCAAGAGAGAGTACTACAATGCCATTACTCTTCTCAGCAGGTTGGTAGGATTGAAGAGTGCAAGTATTTTTGAACCTTGGATGTTCAATGTGATTGCCAGAATGGAACAAGGAATTGATTATCATTGGGTAGGTGTTATCAGTAATGTGATCCATCATCAGTTGAGTAATGACTTGCAGACTAAGACCTTCACTATGACCTCTTACCTAGTGTATTCATTGGCCAAACTTCGTCCAGACAAAGGGTTAAGCACTAGGGGTATTTTTGGGAAAGATGCTATCTACGAAGTGTATCCATAGTTGCACTTGACTGGTGGAAGCTATAGGAGGTCAAATGATGCCTTCACAATGTACATTACTAGGATGCTCCAAGGTATAGAGCATATGAGAATCTCAGACAAGGCAAAAGAGATGATAAGAACATGTGGAGCATGGTTCATCTAGTTCCCAACCTTATCATATATTAGAATTGATGGTTTTTAGAGGGCTCCCTACAAACTCCCTAGATATCCCACTGATCATATTGTATTATTGGAAGTCACTAGACAAATCTATGACTTTGATAATGTTGTGAAGGGAGAAATGCATAAGATAGGTTTTGGGAACTATTTCCCTTTGAAGATAGGAATGGGATTAGTCTATGCCTCCATTCAGTCTACTCATGCTTCAAAGGAGGAGATGGGTACTCTTGGGCTCTCTTTTCATTCTAAGAGAGAAAGGTTTGATATTACTGGTGAGGCTTAGAAGAAGGCCAATAGGGATTATAGCCATAAGGCTCATATTGAGAACTATTGGATTAACCTTCTTGATGAGTTTGAGGTGAGAAAGAAGAGGTTTTTGAGGTTTCCAATGGACTTGGTGAGATTGTACAATGTAAAGGCCATCCTAGACTAGGTAGAGGAAGATGGAAATATGATTTAGGGTCATGTTTATGAGATAGTAAAAGATACACCAATGGGGGAAGTTGATTGGCTAGAGGAAGAAAATACTTATTTAGATCAGGTTATGGCCCTAGTGATCAAATATACTAAGATGTGGTTAAAGCACAAAATACTAGAGTTGGACAGTGAGGGTGTTCCATGCACCTATGAACTGATGGGAGGCTTATAGTCTCATTCTTCTTCTGAGCCTTCACTTGAACCAGATCTAAAAGGTAAAGAGAAGGTGGATTCTCCTTTTAGAATCCAGGTAAGAGAGGTTGAAGCTGAGAAGGTTGCAAAGGTAGGAAAACAAAGGAGGCCTATTGCAAATAAGAGGAAGCATGCCTCTAGGAAAGAAGTTGAGAAGAACCAAGAAGAAGAGAAGGAGGTTGAAAGTGTTCATGCATTGATTAAGAAGAGAAGAGTTACAAGGCCATCACAGAAGGTAGAGGAAGCCCCTAGGGTTGATAGGGAAATTGAGCCACTAGTGGTAGAGGTGGAAATCTCAGGGGAAAAGACACAGGTCTACATGAGGAGATCAAGGACTCTTTCCCTAGGGGATACTGTAGTAAAGGAGAATGTTTCAGTAGGTATCCCTATTGTTGAACAAGTAAATCCCTCCATTCCTCAAGATGTTGGTAGCGTACGGGGAGAACCAAAGAAAGATGAAAGTCCTAAGGATTTGGAGAAGGAAGAATTTCAAGAGGGTGACCTCTTTAATGCAGAGGAAAAAATTGATATGGTGGTTCAATCTCCCTTGGTTGCATATGCAGATTCACCCATAAAATAACAAGTAGATAGGTCTCCTCAAAAGGAGGAAGAGATACCAGTCAAGACCCCTTCACTAGTGCATGTGGTTGTGGAAGAGCAGGTACAAGAAGAAGAGAACCCAACTGTGTATGTTCCTAAAAGTCCAAGTGTTGAAAAGGATGCAACTGTTGATCAGTAGGAGAAGGAGCAAGATAAACAAGACAAAGTGCCTGCTAGGTCCACTATTCTGGATTGTCTTGAGAGGGAATTGAAGAATAAAATGGTAATAGTGGAGGATGCCCTCATGGCTAATGTAGAGAAGGAAAAGACTAAGAAGAAAGCAAGGGTTGTATCCCAAATTGAGAGGGATGGATCAGGTAATAGAGTGGCCTACATTGCTACTCCTACTCCAAATAAAGATAGGGAAAATGTTACTGTCGAGGACTATAATGTGCAAATTGTTGACTTGGGGCATGCTATCACGAAGTAGGACATTGAGGAATATGAGGGCTCCAGTGTAGTGATTGTGGGGAGATTGAAGAAGGTAGTACAAACTAGGCATGAGCTGGAGAAGGAGAATGAAAAACTAAGGAAATACTTGCAAGAGTTGATGAAACCTTTACAATCTATTAGCTCCCCCTCTTCTGTTGCAGGATTCCTACCCCAGGAAAAAATCTCTAAGTTAGAGAAGATGAAGGTCACCTCACATGCTGCAGTTACCTGGTTGCGGGATGTCCAACCTAAAGGAGATGATGCCATTAAGGGCATATTATCAACTGGAGGTGATGCACTGAGATCAATAGATTGGTTAAAGGTTGTATTAGCACAAGATGATGTGGATACCAACCTCCTACTATAGAAGACTACAACAATCATCAGGTTTACTGAGGAAAAATTGGTATAGTGCAAGATTCTTCCTTTTCCAAGAGTTTCCGAACCTTGGGAATGGTTTGAAATCCTGCAAATGAGGCAAAAGGCCCTAAAAAAGATCCAAAAACAGGCAAGGCAGATTGAGGATGCTCTAATCGGCATTCATGATAGGTGCATTTCATTCTTTGAGGTCATGAATGGAACGAAGAATTTTTCACCAAAACATCTCAATTTGGAGCAACTTAGAGAATGGTGGAGGGATGTTTATTCTCTAGTTAGTGAAGGGAAAGTTACTAGACATCAGTTGGATGATGCTGAAACTTATATTGTAGTCATTGATAGGTATTTGACCAACAAAGCCGATTGGGATGGTACAGTTAGGCAGGCAAGAGAAGATATAAAGTCTCTTGAGAGAAAGGTTAGGGTTTTTCCTATGCCACCTGTTGCTAAGCTGGATAGGTTCCTATTGGCCATACATGGTAAAGAAGATAAAGCTAAGGACAAGGATGGGGAGTAATTATATAGGGTTACATTGGTATTTGTGCTTCCCATTAATTCACATGTATTGGGCTGACCTTTTGACAACTTGGCAGTTTTGGATGAAATTGGTGTCAATGGCACATTTCATATGTTCGAATATCTCTAAGGCTGACATCTTGTAGGTCATGTTTTTATTGTAAAATGTTATTTGTACTAACCTATCTTATGGATTCTCTATAAAACGGGCATGATTTCCACATTTTATAGATAGAAATATATAGAGATTAGAATACAGATATAGAAGGATAGGTAGATCAGGAGAGAAATAGCTAAGTGATATATGAGAAAGTTAGGGTTTATTCTCAAGCAAGTGTTGTAGTAGAAAATTGGAGTTGTTGCTATTATGGATGATTTAATATAAGAGAGATATTGTGTTTGGTATCTATCTTCTAGAATTTCATCTGGCATGGTTCTTTTTATTCTAGCTTTCAAATTGCTTAATAGTTATGGTTAAATTGTTTGGTAATGCTTAGGGTTTCATGTTTGGAATTTTTTCAATGATCTCTAGTCCATACTTTTTGTAGTTAGTTGTTTGTTAGCTGCTTTGCAAAGTTAGCCTAGACTTATATTTGTGCTTACTTCAATTATGAAGTTTTATTCATCTCAATTGCAATAGGATTGACTAAATGAATGTTTGTGATTTAAAAATATTTAAGTAACTTATAAGATTGTACTATTTCTGTGAAATTGCAGATTCATGTGGGTTAAGTAGAAGATAGTTTGTGGGAGATCGGTCCATTTTAAGTATTTTATCTATTGGTATTTTCAATATTAGGGTTAGAAGTAGTTTTAAGATTATATTTGAAACCTTTATCTTTTTCTATTTCTTTATTATCAGGGTTCCATTCAATTTTCAAAGTATCAATTTACTGTTTACATCTGATAAGATTCAAAATCCAATGTTGCTTGTAGTAAGGTCCCATTGTGATTACCAACATTTTCACATTATCTCTGAGTTGTTTTGCTGCATTGTCAAGACTTGACATTAGAGACTTTGGGGTTATTTATTTGCCATAGAAATCTACCTTTCAAGAGAGATAGGATATCATATTCTGTCTAAGTTGTTGTGCAGAAAACACCATCAACAATGTCAAGTCAGAATTTCTAAATGGTGAATTAGACGAAGATGTATATATTGAGAAACCTGGTGGATTTCAATTGTCTGATCAGGGAGATATGGTTTTTCAATTGAAGAAAGAATTATATGGACTCAAACAAGCCCCTAGAGCTTGGAATTCTAGATTGGACAAGTACTTGTTGAAGCTTGGATTTAAAAAAGGAACTGCTAATAGTAATCTATATTTGAAGATTGATTATGATAAAGATTTGTTTGTGGAAGTATTTTTTGATGATATCATTTTTGGAGGAGATGATGGTTTGTGTATGAAGTATTCTAATGAGATGTAGAAAGAGTCTGATATTTCAATTATTGGAGAGTTAAAAATTATTTTTATGATTGCAAATTACTTAGGTGGATAAAGGGATCTTCATATCTCAGTCCAAGTATGTGAGAGAACTATTAAATAAGTTTGGTATGGAATATTCAGAACCAATCGGTACACCCATGGTGACCAGATGTAAGTTGACACAAGATGATGATTCTCCAAAGAAAAATCAGACTAGATACAGATCAATGATTGGTGGATTGTTGTATTTGACTCAAAATAGACCTGATATCATGAATTTTGTATGCATTATTGCTAGATTTCAATCCAATCCTAAGGAAACTCATGTGACTCCTATGAAGAGAATTTTCAGATACTTGAAGGGAATAATTGATTTTGGCCTATGGTATCCTAAAGATGATGATCTTACTTTAAGTTCCTTTACTGATGCTGATTGGGTAGGAGATGTGAATGCCAAGAAACGTACTAGTGGTGGTGAATTATTCTTGGGAAAGAAGTTGATTTCTTGTTTAAGTAAAATGCAGAATGTCGTTTCTTTGTCTATTACAAAGGTAAAATATATTGTTGCTACTAAAAATTTCACTCAAGTATTGTGGATGAAGCAGATGTTGAAAGATATTAGTGTTGCGTATGATGAACTAATTGCCATATTTTGTGATTACTCAAGTGATATAAAATTTTCTAAGAACCTAATGTTGCATTCAAAAATCAAGCATATATCTATCAAGTACCACTTTTTGAGAGATAAAGTAAATGATAAGGAAGTCAGACTGGAGTATGTGCCTACTAAGGAATATATTGTAGACATAGTTACTAAGCCTTTTCCCAAAGATAATTTTGAGTATCTCAGAGGGAAGTTAGGGGTGATTACCTCTCCCAATCAGAACTAAGATGCATAGTATTTGCATCAATTAGTGCATTCATAGTCATATCTTGATCTAGAATGATGTTGTGTTGGCTACTACTCAGAGGTTGTAGTCAGATGATTCAAATATGTAGTTCAAATTTTGTGTACCTTTTCCATTGATTTAAAAGGGGGAGAAGAGTAATGTGAAAAACTATGGAAGAGCTAAAAGTAAGGGGGAGAAGAATAGTAAGAGAAGAGCAATGTGTAAAGGGGAGATTGTTGGTTGTATTGATGGTGTGTTTTTCACATCATGTGTTGTCATCAATGCCAAAGGGGCTGATTTTTTTATGTTGTGGTTGAGTTGATGATATCTTGTTGTCATTGATGTCAACACTATTAGCATTAATGTCTTTAAGACTTTATATGTCAGGGATAATGATAAAATTGTAATAAATATGCTATAGGTTGTCTGTCAAGCAATGAAGATAAGTATGGTAGAAACTTCAATATGTTGATAGTGAGGTATTACAAATTAAACAGTTTATTCTCAAGCCTATCTAGTTTCTACTCTTAAAGTTTGAGAGATGCACATGAAGATTTGAGGAAGCTATAAGTTTATGTTTCCTGATGTAATGCCCCACCAAGTAACCTTAAAAGGAATTTCCAATAAACATCATAAGCGAACCAAATTTTTTTTTATAAAGTGCATTTAACATACACATTCACTTACTAGTTAACAACAACCTCTAAGGCTACAAGGTTAGGATTACTTAAACCCACACATACATATTACATATAACCATAGCCTTATGAACTTTATGAAGTAACCAACATACATCATAAGAATACCACATAACATAATAAGATAATCAACCAAGATACAATCTCATAAATATTATCTTGATCCAATAGATACATCACTCATTCCCAGAATGAGGCAATAGTACAAAAGATTACAATTACATAACTCCACCTCATAATCATCAGAGGGATAAAATAACTTATACAAATTAAAATATTACAATGCAAGATAATACAACAAGAACTGCGAGCTGTCCATCTGGATGTCTTGCCACCAAGTACTGAAGATCGATGGGGACCCAACGGTTTTGGTGCATGTTCCACCCAACCAATGTTGTACCCGAAGGCCCACCCCCCATACTAGGAGATAGTAACAAAGTAACATGGACAAAGATCTACTACCTCTAACCAAAGGCAGACTCATACTGACTCATATAGTTATAACCAACCAAATGAATTGACAAGCACAACTCATTCACCATACAAGTATGAATCAAGTACAACTCAAGTACAATACAAGTACAAATCAAATACAATACAAGTACAATACAAGTACAACTCCAACATCACTGACATAGGTCACATTGCTTCCAGACATAAAGTAGATCAAGTATGTTCACAGAACCATACATATAAAACAATTAACAACAGTTGTCATAGACAGAGTGTCATCGCAAAGTTTGTCATGAGATCTCCTCTGGGCATTCTTCATAGGCTCCAACACAAGTAATCCTGGTGGCCTCAACCGAATCTCGACACTCATACTCACTCATGCGGAATCAACTACCTCTTGCAAAAACTAGATAGTTGATCTTACCATTTCAGGCCTTCTCACTCATCCCAAGTCTAAACAAGCCCTTGTGTCTATGAGTGAGGATTAAATTATCTTGATTAATGTGAGAATTTAGTCCTAATCTTCTAAGTACATTATTTAAATTATCACTTGATTAAATCACTCCTGAAGGTTATCCAATTTACCTCTTTGGGCTCTGGCGCCTAACAGAAGCCACTCTTCTATTCGACAACACACATCCAAACAATCCACCAAGGGAAACACAAGTTCATACCAACTAGGCATCATAATCCACTCCAACACAAGGAAGATACAAATAATAGAAACTCACTCCAAACATCTTGGAGGCAACAATCACATAGTCCACTCCTTTCACAGGAGGTACAAAAGATCTCACTCCAAACATCTTGGAGGCAACAACACATAGTCCACTCCTTTCACAGGAGGCAACAAGATAAAACCACATAACAAGGTCACTCCATACAAGGAGACACGGATCCCATAATCTGCTCCTAAACCAAGGAGGTACAAACATCCCCGTTCATGAAAACCGGGTAAAACTGAAAAGACGCCATGCACTACCCAAGGAAAAACAACTGGATGACATAAAGATTCAATAACCCTTATCCTCTAAGTTCTTCTGGAAGACTTATAATTTAGGACTAACACTAAATCTCAAAACCAACAATGCAACTTGACGACATAGCAGCAAAAGCATTCAAGTCATCAATCAAATCTAATATTTGGATTTTCTAAATCCATACTCATTCAATAGGTAGTGTTGACAAAGTCAAAGACATGATAAGTAGATCATCTAAAATAATCATAACCCCTATTTCCCTTTTCATTATTGGAAATCTAAAACAATTAAACTTACTTCCCTTTACTGAATACAAAGAATTAAATCTTTTAAGATAAGCATGAGGAAGATACTACTTTTGGATATACTAAATCCATATCTCTTTCATAATCCAATCACAATGATTCAATTAATCTAAATAGAAATAAATAACATAATTGATTTCCTCATCAATAAAACAACTTCTTAATTTACTTTTAAATCGACACAAATCCATGCAAGTAAACTTTTTCCATTTCCTAACCAAATCTTACATCTCATTCAATTTTCTATTTAAAACATTCAATCACTTTAATATAATAACATATTGTTTCTCTATCCATTTTCCATATACACTAATCAATCCAATTTTAACTCTCTATTCAATAATATATTGCATGCATCTCATTAAAATAAAATACGATAATGAATTTTACACAGAATATATATATATATGCTTCATATTATATAGACACCATTAATATTCCGTTCATAATGACTAGATTACTCTATGGAACTAAATAAAACATAATAACTATTTGCCTTTTTCATTATAGTCGGTTCCTAAATTTATTTCTAATGCAACCTAACACTATTGCAAACAAACTTTTCCAATTTTCTATCCGGAGTCTATGTCTCATCAACTATCCATTTAAAAACTTGAAATTTCATCAATGAATAAAAATATCTTTTGGTTTGTCTATTTGACCACGCATTCATATTGTTTATAATTAAATCTCATAATTAAAACAAACATTTAAATATAAATATTTCTATAATTCTTCAATATATTTAAATATCCTTTTCCTTATCAATTTTGACCATACATTCAAAATTTATCATTTAAATTCTTCATGCAAAGCTAAATTACATGCACTCAAATAAAACAAGGTAAATATTGATTGAAAATACTCATGAATATATATATACATCTCAATATATTTTCTTCAATCATATTAACAAAATAACCATTTCCTTTTTAAATCAAGTAATTATTTCTATTAAAAAAATATCTTTCTCTATACATTTTCTACACATACTAATTATCTCTTTTAAAACACTAATAATACCCAATTTGCAAACAACAAAATAAAATAAGATAAAATATTATTTATTCTCTCAAATGGATATATACCTTCACTATATATATACTAAATATAAATAAATATATTTAAATATATTTAATCATTAACATATCTTTTATCATTTGCAGAATATCAAATTGATTAATTCAAAATAAAATATCCTTTATCATCAATATTTCAAAATATAAATATATTTTTCCAATTAAATCAAATTAATAATTTGACCTTTACATATGGATTTAAATTCCACAATTCAATTTTAAATTATGCATTCTTTAAATCAAATATTTAACTCCTTCACTTAAACTTTAACATGCCATTTTAAAATAAACAATAATTTTTCCATATGTTTATAATTTTAATTCCACTAATCTAATATACAAATTTTATTTAAAATAATATAAATAAATATAATACTTTAGTATTATAAATTATAATATAAAATATTATTAAATAATATTTTAATATTATAATAACAATACATAAAATATTAATATTTATAAATATCAATTTATTATTATTTTATTTTCAGAACAGCCATAGTAAAATAATTTAACAATAGTCTCATGTTTCAAGCATAACTCAAAAACTACGATCTGAGTATTTGCGATTTTTGGACAAGGTTAAGAAAATATCAAAATGCAAAAACCCTTTAAATTTCTTGAAAACCCAATTTGTGAAAGTAAAGTTATAGGCGACGCAATCAGACCATTTTACCATGAAAATATAACTATACTGCAGATTTTAAAATCTGATTTTTAATAATAACAGAGGGTTTCATTTTCAAAAAAATATTTTAAATGCCTTGTTCAATTTCTATGTTTAATTTCAATAACAATAAAATCAATTTCTCCAAATAATTTAAATTCAACTAAGGTTTTCACAATTTTCACTCAAGAATTTTCACAAGCAAAGGCTGTAAATTTATTTAATTTTTTTCTTCTAATACCAAGTTTATTTTCTAAAACAGATTTAACAAATAAATCTTTAATCACTACTATTTTAAAAAAACAATCAAGAACAATAAAATACAAAGAGGAAAATCTGGTACAAGAAGCTACAGGAAGAGATGAATTTTTGATGCAAGCCTCCTCCAAAGATTTCTTGAATTTTCTTCAATCTTTCAATGAATCCAATCCAAAATCCAACAAATGCAAACAATCTTTCCTTCAATCAATTCTACAATCAAACTTTCTTCAAACCCTTGTGCAAATTTTCCAAAATTTCTTCCCTGCTGTAAAAATGTATTTTTCTAAAAACTTTCTTGCCCTAAAATTAAAACATATATTCTTATAAATCAAAAATACCTAATTCAACCCTAATTCACATTACATGCAAATTAGATATTTCAATTTCAATTTCAATTTCAATATTTACAACCCTAATTCACATTACATGCAAATTTCAATTTCAATTTCAATTTTCAATTTCAATTTCACTTTCAATTCCCAATTTCAATTTCAATTTCAATTTCACTTTTCAAAAACCCACTTTCAATTTAAAATGCAATTTCAAATAATAAATTAATTTCCAAAGTTGCAACCAATTTCTCAAATAAACATTTAATTACAATTTCCAATTTAATTCCCACACGTCTAAATTAAATTCCAAAATTAATTTCAATTCTTTTATTTCCTTCCATTCTCTTGCATCACGTTTAATTAATTAATTTAATTATTTAATAACTAAATTCAACCCCTTGGATTAAATTTAATTAATTAAATAAATTAAATATAATTAATTAATTTAAATATAAACTTTTATCCACATTGCATTATTTAAATTAAATAACCATCAACATGATTTAAATGCAATTATTCTAAATATCTATTTCCAAATCAAGAATGCTTCAGAATTAAATAACATCAAAGCAAGACAGACAATGACTCGACACACACAACTGATGACACACTAAGGTTAGGGTATAGACTTGACACATGTTACCTAGCTACTATCTCCCGTTCAACTTAACCGTTGGATCGACATGCTCAAACCTGTGAAACCAGGTGGAGTCGATGTCATGTACCTGCAATCCTGCAACCAAGTAAACAACATCATACAATATATCCAGCATATAATACACACCGTGAAGAAGAAACTACGGATTCGTAGGGCGCTCGCAAATGAGTGATGCGAAACCGTCCTCTTCACCAATACACTCATTGAAACTGACACTTCCATCATAATCCAGTAATCTCATAATAAAATCTCATGTTAACTCTACAACAACATTAATCTATAATGCATGTGAAACAATAATCAGATAACTACATCCCACAATAATATTTGTCACTCAATAGTAACGATCAAAACATCATAACAAAATGTATCCAGTATCAAAGTAATTGCAACCAAACATAGCATAAAGCAACTTGAACAAGAATCAAAACGGAGGGGTATTACACCTGACAACTATTTTGTTACTGCAAATGGTATTCATGGAAGAAGATAATGCGATTCTGGTAATCTAGTTTGTTGCATATGTTCTTGTGATGTTCATGGACATTTCTAGATCATGCTCTATCTATGTTGCACATCTGCATTAATCATTGTTCTCGTGATCCAAGATTTTCTCTTGCATGTTCATGTTTTTCATGTTCATGGCTAACAAGTTGTTTGAAGCATGTTGTAGATCTTCGAGGAAGAATCTTTGAAGGTGTTTTGTATTCAAGAACATTGTTTTGAGTCTCTACTATGTTGTGGCCAACCTTGGTTGATGCACATTGATAATATTTATTGTTTTGGGTTGACAATTTGCATTAATTCTATTATTCTATTGAAGCTGACATAAAACAATGTAATTTATTGCTGTGGATATATATAGGTGATTTTTTATCTCATTTGATACGTGTATGATTTGAAGTGTGTGATTTCTATGTCTGAATAAGGTTCAGATCATTTGAAGGAAGAGAAAAATGTGAAGAAGAGTGAAAGAAAGTGAAGAAATATTCATGTGCCTAACTGGAAATGTAGTTAGGGATTAACAGATGCTACTTTCTCAGTTCAAATTCTTTGGATGGTTTTGATCTGAATATTTTATTTAAGACAACGAGTCTTCCATTGAGCAGTGTGTCTAAATTCATGTGCATTCCCCATATATTTTTATTATACTTTTAGTAGGGTATAACTTGTGGATTAACCTCCACCCTAGTTATTCCCATAACAAGGTTTCCACATAAAAATCTTGGTGTTATGTGTGCTTCTGATATGTTGTTGATTCATGTTTTCACTTTTATTAATCAGATCTGAGATTAAAGTTTAATATGTTTAATAAGTGTGAAAATTTATGACAACTAATTCACTCCCCCTCTCATTTGTCTGCCCTTATGTTGCCAACAATTATTTTTATTGATTTAAAGTACCAATTTGTAACCCTTTAAGTGTATCCTTCATCTCTTGCCACTCTTGATTCAATGATGTTGGGCTGAGAGTTTTATTGGCTGGTATGTAGTTGATAGATCAAAAATGTTGAGTTTTTTGTAATGTAGATTGAAGTGGGTTTGGAGACAAAAATATTGGGGGTATGTGCAGGATCATGATGGGCCAAAAAGTGGCAATATGATGGGTGTGTGGCTAGCAAAATTTTTTTAACCAAAAATTGATGAAATGAAAAGAGTTTTTAAAGGATATTCTCAGCTTTCCACCAACATAAATTATCCTTTACTTTCAATTTAATAAATTATTATTATTCATTTTATATTGAATTATGACTAAAGTCCTAATTTTTAGGCTGATTGAAAAATATCTATAGCTTTCAAACGGTATCATATTTTTTGAATCCAAAACATGTGTCACATTATATGATTTTCATAATATAAGATAAAAAAATAAAAAAATAAAAAAATGAATCTCATGAAGTTTTAACCAAGTTAAGGTGGTTAGACATACAAGTCTTTATATTTTTTAAAAGTTGTCATAAAAAAATTATAATTAATTATTTACTTGGAAACAAATTACAAAAAAATATGCATCACATCGGGACACGAGTCCTCTACTTATATCTAAAATCTTATAAAAAAATATTATCATTTTAATGTGGTTAGGGTCGTAAGACAGACACCTACTTATTTTTTCCCTGAAATTTAAGTACTATTGTATTGAAATTTCAAATTTTCACCAAATAGATTTTTTTTTTTTTAAAATAAACCTAGTAATTTAGAAACTACATTCAATTTTCTAGAAATTCTATTTTTACACATTTTTGAAATAATACAGATAACTTATTCAAATTTTTATTTAAGTTGCCTAACTCTGATTTTTCTGAATTTTTTGCCACTTAAGGGCCTATTTTTTCCATGATGATCCTCCACATACCCTTGGTAGATGATTGGATTGATATGATGTTAAAGGTGGTGTTATAAATTGGTAATAAGTATGATAATATGTCATTAGTTAAGATTTATTTAAATGGTGAGGCACATATGGTGCAAGTGAAGAATGTGTTAGGCTTTTTTGGGGAATTGGTAATGGTGGAAGTCAATGAACAAGATTAAAAATTAATGGGAATGAAGATTAAGGTGGATATGAAATCGAATAACCATTTTTTTAGATAAGAGAGATAAAATAGTAATGCAGGATGAATGTGGTAAAGATTGATTTTTGATAATTTGAATCTCATAGTGAAACTAAATTATTTTTATCAAGTTGATGTATCTTTTCATCTTATTGATTTGGATTAGAATATGAGACATAGTCACAAGAAGGAGGTGGTTGTGGAAAACCACCATTAAATTTTTTATCCATGTGGTAGGTAATATTCTCATGAGTGGGTTCATGTGTGTTAATCCAAGGATAACCATGTGTATGTGGTCAAGAGTGTTGATGAAAAATGTATTCCAATTTAGTATTATCATATCCTTAGGGAATATTAGCTCCCTCATTGAGAAGGTGTTCTAGTAATTGATCATTGTAGTGGGTAATAAAATGGTCCATATTCACGAGCTCTCTCATGGGTGATCCCACAATACTGATTTACAATTTTTAGCCAAAGTGGACACTAAACTAATTTTTTAAAACTAAATCTTCACTTTCGAGCTCCTATATCAACTAAACCGTGAGGAATTTTAAGATGATGAAAACTAGTGATTTGTGACGTTTTATCTATAGATTATAAATATACTTTTTTCATTTTTTTTGGAATCAGATTGTGCTTGTTTTTCCATCTCCTTTGAAAACTAGCCTTTTAAAAAAAAACATTTTTAAGAAGTGATGCTCACCATATACAAAAATTTTTTTGTATGAAGGATAAAATTCTAAATTTTTCAAATTTATATTTTTAACTATGATATCCAACACTTTCATTTGGTTTCATAGAGTTTAATTAAATATTTTTTCCTTAATCAAGTTTCAAAGTCAGACCAATTACAATTCATAAATAAGTGGACTGTATACAATATAACTTTTTTTGTATGTATTGAAATTCAATTATTATTATTTTAATGGATTAAAGACATCAATACCAAGCCCAAACATATTTTTAAATTTTTTTTTTGATAATATGCTATTTTTCCACATGTGTAGAACAAAGATCTTGATTTTCAGTGAAAATTCTATGTTTAATAAAACTAAAAGAACAAATACATAATAAAACCAAAACATATTAAAATTATACTTATTCAATAGCTCATTTCGAGGACTACCATAATCGTTTGAAATAAATTTTAAATCAATTCATTTGATCACACAAAATTTAAATCAAAAGTGATTTTTTATCAAGATTTTGATAGGTGTAAAGGAGACTCCATTGTAGGTATGGTTTAAAACTAGTGGGGTTCTATCCAAGGGGTTTTTATTTAAGGTGGTTTGATCAAAAAATCTTAAATTGGAATCCTTAAAATGGAAATTTTTAAGGCTTAAATCATCACATTTTATAAAAATATGTGATTTCAGCAAAAATTAGAATCTCCGAAAAATTGTAAACCAGCTACTTTGTGGGATCACCCTCATCAAGTAGGAAGTCATTAAATCTAGGAGATAATTTAGGTTAGTTAAAAATACCTTCAACAAAGATTTTATTATTAAAATGATCATGGAATGAAGAGGGTTCATTATGTGAATCAAGATAAAAATTAGCTCCAAAAGTATTTTTACCATGGAGATTCAAATTATCATTAGCTTGGAATCTTGTTATGGGAGGCATAAATTGATCAAATTAGATGACCTTGAAAATATTTTGGGTTGATTCTATGGTTGAAAGGGTTTATTTATTGAATTGGATGAGGTGAACTAATAAAGGATTAAATATTTGATTTTTATTATGAAAGGTTAAGCTAAAACTATAGTTAAAAATATTGTTAATCCAATCAACAAAATATGACATATATACTTAAGATAGGAAAATTTATTAAGAAAGATAGGGTTGATGTGCTAGACTTATGATAGGCTAGGTTTTAAAGAAAGCTATGAAAATAAGATTATTATAAGATAAAGGTCTTCATTTAAATTTTGAGGCTACTTATGATAGAATTGATGTGACAAATTCTCCTAAGTTACTATTTTTAAAATTGAATAGCCTGGTGGAATATTAATCTAGGAAAAATAAATGTAAAGATCTATTTAACCACAATAATCTAACTATCTCCTAATATTCTATATAATTTTTGAATATATGAAATAAATTTTAATAAATATGTCTAGTTTAAATTATCCTTTAAAACATGAAAGAAATAAAAATATTTATCATTAAAACTTCTTAGCTTCATAACAAATTAATCAAAGTTTCTTTGTGTAAATATAAGAGTGGAAAGTGAATTTATAAGGGAAAAGGAAAAATATTCTTAGCATGTTCTTTTTAGTTTTTCATAATGGAAATATCATCATTTATGAGAAGAGACCTAGGGATGGTATAAATTATTTTCATAATAAAAAGAAGTTTTACAAGGCACATTTACACATATATTTTCACTATTCTTGAAACATCCCACAATGTATCTTGGCATAAAAATAGTATTTCCAGCCTTTAAACACAAGGATAAATGCAATATTTATCAATTATTCTTCAAAACCTACACAAGTACATTAAAATTTCTAAATTCATGTTTGTGCTCACCACACAACCTAGAATTGAAATAAAGTCACCCTTGAATTAGGAGGTATCCATAAGAGCCAATAACATAAAAGAAACCAACCAAAATAGGTAAAGTGAAGAATATACAAACACACACACAATGAGAACACCCACCCAATTTTTTTCACTCTCATGAAACTTGACAAAGTTCTCATAGGGGAGATGAGAGGACATCTCAAATGATAAGTAGTTGAAAACCATAGTTTTTGATTAATGAATAAATTTTTTTTTTACGGGTCCCTAAAACACTTTAAAAATGTAAGAGGTCACTAAAAGGATAAAATGAGGAAAAAAAGTAGCCCTGAAGCCAAAAAGGGTACCACTAAAATGAAACTTTACAAAGCCAAAAGAATACCATCAACAAACAAACAAAACAGAAGAAGACAACAACAAGAAACTACTACAAGATCATACAGATCTTTGCTACTTCCAGGTCCCTAGAAATGACTTTCTCATGCATATTGGAAATCTCTACCAATTTGAAAAATATAGTTATAATAACTTCCATAATCATTTTTCTCATAAGGCCACTTAACACAACCTTCTTCTTCCACCCATACAAAAATTCTCATAACAATTTGGGTACACTTACCCTTGGGTTATCATACCCAAATCACTCTCAAGGAGTTAAGAAAACCCATTGAAATTTCTCTTTATCTTCATTAAACACTTGGAATCCTCTCCTCTTATAGGAGAATAAATCCATCACAACCCAACCCATATAAAACACGAAAAAATTCACAAGAGCTACACAAAAGATTTTAATTACAGAGCACATACATTTAACAAAATTTATTAAAGAAAACATAGTGATTTTTAATCCTACCTTATCAAGCTAATAGCAATGAGAGAGTTTTGTGGATGAGCTCCAAGATTCTCCCACTAACTCCTCTCCAAAGATCTAAAAAATATATATTCAAATTTCCAAAAAAGATCAAGCAAAAGTACCCCACTTCATCCTTCATTGGATGATAAATAGGATTTCATATTTGATCTCCTTGAAAGGTGAGGTGACACTTTCACCTTACAATTAATTCTCTAAGACACACTCTCCCATAAATTTTCACACATGTGTGAGAGTTTGGGATATGGGGTGTGTACCTATACACTCAACCCCACAAGCCTTACAAAGGTAGCTCACACATTTTTTAGCACATTGTGGGAATTCACAATCTCAAATTATTTTAGTGGAGTGGGATTAAGATTTTACAAGTCGACATCCTAGTCCTTAAAACCTTAATTTTTTCCACATTCATCAAGTCCTTAAAATTAATATCATATCTTTGCATAAGCTCAATATTGTGGGATGAAAAGGTACCTATCCCATAGGTACTTACCTAGGACCCTAAAAACCATTAAAATACTTAATAAATAATATTTTTCAACCATTTAAAAAGCCCTCAAACAATTAATTTTAAATTGACCAACTAGGATTCAAACTCATGTCCTAGTGGGCCCAAGAAAAGATTGAAAACCATAAAACATTTGCAATTCCCCATCACAAAATTTAACTTTATTGTTATGAGACTATAATCCCCCCAATGGAATATAGTCTTGTTGATAGAGCTAAGCACATTGGGTTCCCCTGCCTCTAATTCTATTAGCCATGTAAATTATACCTAAGCTTTCTACTTACATGTTAATTTATTGAATTAAAATATATATCTAAAGCAACTTAATTGAACACACACATTTGCACAAGTTTTCACAATTTAATTTTTGCTAGATATCTCACTAGATAACTTCCAAATCAATTAATTAATTAATTATCCATTTACATAAACTTTAAATTAATATTCATTATAATTTCATCCTAATTTACTTAAGAATCACATTTTTTCAATTTATCTTTAAATTTTAAAGTTAGATTAAACATCATAAAATAAACCAAACATGCAATTTTAATCATAAGTTAATCATAAATGCCTAGTAAATTTTTTAAATAGAATCAATAGTATCATTAAGTATCATCAATGGCTAAAACCAAAATATTATAAAATAATGAGTCTATCATAAAGTTGTCCCTCACATCCTCCAATTGTAGGAGTGAAATTCCTCTTGGAAGTCATCAAAGATGTGAGTATATAAAACCCTCAAATGAGAAGCATCATTATAAGTAGTTGTGATGTGATCATAATAGTCCTATTGAACCTAACCTTATTTGAATCTCAACCTTGAAGGTCCAACATGTAATGAGAAAAAATGAAAATGGGTTGCACTACTAGCTTCACATCCAAATCCACATACAAGGAATCTTATGAACCATTGTCTACATAGTGTCTCAAAATTAATACATGAAATACATTATGGATGTCTTGTAGATTACATGGTGAGGCTATACAATAATATGTGATACCTATCCTCTCCAATATCTTAAATGGACCTATGAACCACAACATAAGCTTAGATCACTTTCTATACTGAATTATACCTTATATGACTACACTCTCAAGAATACATGACCACCAATTACTAAGATCTAATCAACCCTCTTAGCATCAACATAATTCTTCTAACCATCTTATTTTCTTAAAGGCACTATCTAATCAATTCCACCTACTACTCCATATATTTTATTATATCTTGTCCAATAACCATTCTATCATATATTCATTCCCAACTTAAAGGGGTCCAACAAGGTATATCATATAATACCCAAAATGGTGGCAAACATAAGGAACTATGATGACCATTATTGTAGGAAAACATAACCAAGTACAAGTACTCCTCCCATAGAGAATATTTATCCATCACATACATTCATAAAATTTCATCTAGTACCTAGTTCACCCTCTTTGTATGCCCATATATCCTAGGATGGTAAGTCAAGTTGAAACTGGGCTATGCTCCCAATTCTTGCTATAAGCAAGTATTGAATGTTGAAATGAATATTACTTAATATGATCATATGAGGTACCTCATGAAATATAGAAATATCATCTAGGAATACCCTCACAACTACTCAAGTAGTATAATTTATATCTATAGGTGAAAAATGGGCTACTTTGTTCAACTTGTCAACAATCAACATGATGGAACCTACCACCATGATATTGTCTAGGAGTTTAATGGGATTAACAAGTTATTATTGATAGTTTATTGATGGTTTCTCTAAGATTGTGACTCCTCTTAATTTCCTTTACCAGAAAGGGAATAATTTTAAGTGGGAAAAGTAGTGTGAAAGGTCTTTCTAGGTCATCATGGAGTATTTCACTAGCGCTCCTATTTTATCAATACTAGATCCATCAAAAATAATTATGGTGTGAACCGATGCCTTGTTATATGGTTTAGGTGTGGTACTTATGGAAGAGGGTAGAGTGAGCATGTATGAGTCACAAAATCTCAAAACCTATGAGATGAACTACCCTACTCATGATTTGAAGTTTCCAATGATATTTCACACTCTATTTCATTGGAAGAACTTCCTCTTAAGACATGACATTGAGCCACATTAAGACCATACTAGCCTTCATTAAATCCTCACACAATAGAATCTAAATTCTCATCAAAGGCACTGGATGAATTTCCTATATAAGTATGAATCTAATGTGCATTACATCAAACAAAAGGAGAATATGGTAGAAGATGTGTTGAGCATGAGATGAAAATTTATCTCATCCATTTCCTTGATAATTAATTTTAGGTTTTATATTTTACAATATATAGTGGAGGATTAATTCTACTATGAGGTTCAATAATGAGATCTAGTCATAGAGATCCCTTTAGGGAAATTTTATAGGTCACATATTGGAGTCTAATGGTTTATTATAACATAGAGGTCACATTTATGTATGTGTTATGAGTGATATCTATACAATTATATTATTTGAGGTACATAGAGAACCGATGTTACAAATCCAAGGGTAAAGAAGATTAAAATTGATATTCAACAACTATGTCATTGGGCAAGGATGCAACAATATATTGTAGATTATGTTACTTAATTCCTTAAGTTTAAAAGAGTCAAGGTATACCACTAACACCAAAAATGACTTTTATACTGGCATGAAATTTTCAAGTGGAAATAGAACACTATTTTTATGGATTCCATAGTTTCTCTACCCTTTTCCTCATATTACCATACCATTTACAAATATTATGTGGCCAAGATAATGAACCTTTAATTGAATGAAGGTATAGTTTGACAAGATATCATATAACTTATGCTCTATCAAACACTATAATAATTATCACAAATTCCCCTCATGCTCCTCTTGAGTCATTCAACATATAAAAAATTCATCAAGAAACACAATTACAAACTAATCTAAGAAAGTAAAAAATACCCCATTCATGAGAGTCATGAACACTATATGGGAATTCAACCAAAGCATACCACTATAAACTCATAGTCACCATATTTAGTTCAAAAATTGGTCCTATATATATACATATACAATATATAATTGATGATATCCAAACTTTAAGGTCAACCTTCAAGAACACCCTAGAACCTTCCATCTAGTTGAATAGTTCATCAATCCTAGGAATATGGTAATGATTCTTAATTTTCACCTTATTTAATCACCTATAATCCATATAAATATGAAGGAATCCATCCTTATTTTTAAGTAAGATGATAGGAATTCTCTAAGGAAAGACACTTAGATGGATATGTAAATTCTCTAACAAATCCTCTAGCTACAAATTGAGCTCACTAAGGTTGGTCATCCTATAAGGTTCCCTCAATATTAACTCAACTCTTGGTACCAAGTATATGCAAAAATAAATCTCAAGACAAGGTGGCATGCCTAGTAACTCAGAAGGAAACATAGTTGTAAGATCCCAAAGAATTGGATGATTATCCAAAGATGTCTCTATCTCCTTCTCAGTCCTATCACTAATGCTAATGGAAAATAATTGATATCCCTTTTACTTACACCACTTTAACTACATAGAAAAAATCATGTAAAAGGAAATGAGCCTCTAAAATCCTATGATCACTAATGGATCACCATGATCATATAAATAGTCAATTTCCTTTCAAAAATAATCTATCTTGGCTCGATGTACATTGAGCCAATCCATGTGTACTACTAATCCATATGATCCCAATAGATTAACATATAATTCAACTAAATTTGTGAGAGCTCCAAGGTGTATTTTACAACCTCTAACCACTGAACCTATGACCAACTTGGCCCCTAAATCTATCTCAAATTCCTACCTATTTTCTTGCCTAGATGTAACTAGCCTTTTATGCTCCACTATATATGGGGCAATAAAAGAATAATATTCCTAAAAATTAGGAAAAAATGGGAACATGAATTTCACCAATCATACCTCATGCCTTGATGCTCAGATTGGAAATCTTAACTATTGCATAAAATTTGTTATTGTTTCCCACATAATCCACTATCTACTTAAAACCTTCTCAAAATTACCTCTAGCTATAAATCCTTGAGAGTAATCTCCAGCCAAGTTTCATACTACTCCACATATGTAACAAGGATCTGTAGTAAAAAAATGAACCAGTTAAGTCCTGCTAAAATATTGTCACCCAATGCTAATGAAAATAGTGCCATCCACAAAAAAAATAATTATGAATATGTTGGGGCAACACCTTATAGTTGAGGAACCTATGCCTACCATGGTTTAGAATAACCACCTTGAAATACCTATTGGAGCCTAGGCCTCTGAATCTATTTTTATCATTATTGCTAGTGTGGTGGCCTAGGTGGTCATGTGCATGGCCTAAATCATTCCTTTAAAGGAAGGTAAGGTTGAAAAAATTGATGTGCCTATGTAATCTACTTGTGACCTTGAAACTTCTCTCATACATGATGATATTTCCCTTGAATATCCTCAATAATAAGGTCCTTCTCTATAACAACTGAAGGTTCTCTTGATTATCCATGCAAATGGGTCCTAATATGATAGCATTCAAGTAATTAATAAAATTATTAGTGATAATATTCTCATACTAGAGATAATACACATGCTATAACAAATCTAAAAAAATAATACCATATTGAGATACAAAAAATCTTTTTCGATGGAGGTCATGGAACCCATCTATATGACACTTATTGAAATTCTTTGTAATAACCCATTCTAATTATTACTTAATTATATTATTGAAAATGACATTATGAATATTTTATTTGAAAAAGACATAACTAAGTAGCTATTTTCAATCATAGAAACACGCGTCTAATTAAAATGAGTGAAATATATATATATATACATATATATTCAATTTTAACGTCAATTACAATATCCAAGTTGGCTTGGCTCATAGGGCCACAAAGACAATACAATGTATACATTTTTACATCAAGGTTACATCATAGACCATGATAATCATGAAACATCCAATCTTTCCTCTTGAAACTCACTTCCACTAGTGGATGAGAACATGGTTGTGTAGATACCAAAAATTGGTCTAGGCCTACGAGTACATATTTGACATAATTTTCTATAGGCCGTGGTCTTGATTAAATCATGTTTATTATTTAATTAACCTTTCTAACAAATATTTCCTCTATTAATTAAATACCCCTTTTTAATTAATTCATTAATTCATTATTAATCTTTATTCAACTTGGTTAATTAAATAAATCATATTTATTTAATTATGTTGCAAATTAATTAATTCTTCCCCCTTTATCATACTTTTCCAACTATAATTAAATATCTTTATTTAATTAATTAACTCATGTTTGCATTCAAATGCATTAGTCTTCGAGTTCTAACTTTGGATTTTGCATACAAAGTCTATTTCTTCTATTTTTGGAGATTAAGATATTGAACTCGTGTTCTAACTTACATTCTAACTTAGCCTCTAACTTCAGTCTCTCTTGAACTCATGTTCTGACTCATGTTCTAACTCACGTTCTATATGACACAAAACTCATATTGCATGGCATTCATCAATCTCATCCGTCGATCTCTCTTTCAATCTGAGTCAATTGTTTGAAAAACCAAAATCTATAAAATGGCCTATCATTATCATTATCCCTCCTCCCGAAATCATACACTTTTGAGAAGAGACTTATCTTTGATATTTTTCTTAGACACTCGACAAAGCTATACTTGCATTCAAACACATAAATCTGAGGGCAAGAATACTGAAAAGAAAAAATGGAGAAGAACAATCAAGATAATTTGAAGGGGTGAATGCATATTCAGTGAGAGCTTTCCATTAAATTGTTTAGTTTGTTTATTTTATTACCTCATTCTTTGTTGTTAGATTTTAGATTATTGTTTAGATTAGGATTTAACACTGTTATTCTAGTTGTAGATTATTCATCATTCGAAAGATACATCTACTTTTAATCTACTGTTACATTTGGTGAACCCGACATGAACATGCTTCAATTTCGTACATATTTTTATCTTTTCATTTTTCTATTTTTTTGTTCTTTTTTTGCAGATTTTTCATACGGTGTACAACATTTGTTCCGTAAAATGATGCATCTGTATCCATGAGTTGCATCTATGAAAAATAGCGATGCATCCACCATCACAAACCACATCCATGAAGTCACCAACCACATCTGCCTATCAACAAAATTCACAAACTGCATCCACCTGTCAACATTCAAACTGCATATGCCTGGTAATCATTTTTCTAGTTTTCAGTCATTTCCATACTTCCATATTTTCAATTTTCACTTTTTAGATTGTTGGGATTTTTGTTAATGTTTGTTTCAGTTGTGTTAAGGAGGAATAACATAGTGTTTGCAGGACAAAGAATTGAAGACAATTAAAACCGAAGACAATTTTATGCAGGATGAAAACTGAAGAACAATGAACTATTGATAAATTTGCATGAAGGACCTAATGCCTTTGTGTCAATTTATTTATTTAAGAAAGCTTTTGTTTGGTAGATAGATAATTGTCCTGTGGGTTTAAAAGTAATTTCTTGTTTGGTAGATAAACAATTGTCATTTGGATTAAAAAGAACCATTGTCTTCTTTGTCTGGTGCTTTGCACGCATTTGTAACCCTTACGATTCAGTACACCGAAGTATCCTCTCCCCTTGCGCAGTCATGCGATCTTGGGTGTAAGAGAAATGGTTACCGATTCTAGAACTTGGGCTTGTCTTGGTGGGAAAAAGTAATCACCCCAAGATGACTTACACTGGTAGCACGCTAAAGCCAAGCGACTTCCAGTCGGTATATAAAAGTGGATTTTTGGGGAAATCCCATGAACTACGCACACTATTCTAGTGAGACGAACATAAATGGAATCTCACCGATGTTGGATAGTGTCCCACGAACGGAATGCCCTTATTAAATACCTTGTTATAGAGTTACCAAAATCCTATCTACTTGTTGGTGCAACAGGGTTGGCCCTGTGAAGCCATCTTATATTCTTACGGTTTATGTGTGGAAATGAAATGTATGCCATAGGAGTTTCATGGATATAGTAGCTTGGCTGCCCCATCTAAGTGAGTGTCATGGAGGGGAGCCAGTGGGGTTCAAGCTACTAGTCATTCTCCATAAATATGTGTAGTTGGATAAATCCAAATAAAAATTCAACAAGTATTGTCCTAAAAGCCTAGGTTGTAAATATTTTCAAGTCTTAACAGTTCTTACATCACAAAAAAATTGAAAATACATTGATTGTTGTGTTTTTTTTCTATTGTATTTGCCAAAATCTTGATCAAACAAACAAAGTCAGTCAACATCTTTCGGGAAAATTTCAACTTTTAGGAAAAATGGGTAAGTGCAAGAAGTTGGGTCTACGAAGAGGGGAGGTTTCAGCCAAAAAAAAAATCTCGTAGAAAATGTGTATGTGTTATTAAAAAACACGTACGCATTATTAAAAAACGCGTATGCATTATGCATTGGGTACTCGAGCCTAAAAAAATGTGTATGCGTTATAAAAACGCATACGCGTTTTTGAGTGCATACAAGCCATTTATTTTTAAAAAAATGCTTTTTAGAAACGCATACGCATTTCAAAACGCATACGCATTTCTAAAAAGCTTTTTTTTAAAAAAATAATCAAACAAATAAAGAGCGCATATGCGTTTTGTAATGCGTACACATTTTTAAAAACGCATACGCATTATTAAAAATTTGAATCTCCAACCCACTTGTAGCCTTTGTTTTAGGCTCGGGAAAGGCTTGGTAATCCGAGCCTTAGCCTTTGACTTGCAACTAAAAAACTAAGGCAGATTGAAGAAGAATGTTCATCTTTAACAATATGGTTGATGGACTTTTTTTCTGAATCAATCTATAAAATTAAAACCCATTACAAATCACAATTTCTAGTTTCCAAATATATAATTTTTATTAATATTGGATTATATTTGATATTTTAAAATTAATTTCAAAGCAAACTAGTCCCTAAACATGAAATATCAGATTTTTTTTGTTTTTTAATAACTTTTTTTTGGTGAAGTTTCTTGTAAAAAAAATTATATGACATCAATCTTTAGACAATTCTTTACAGAATAAAAAAAAAAAATTTCAAAAAATGTTTAGTTTAGGTCAAATTATGTTGTCCGTACACGTTGATTTTTAAAAACAACAATTAAGGCCAATAAAAATTTAATAAAAAAAAACATATTCAACAAAAAATTACAAAAAAAATTCCTCATCAATATTCATGTTGTTAGCTCTCTTTCCTCAAAAGGAATTAGCAAAATACTTTTATTTGGGTCAAAAAGTGGTGTCCGTACACGTGCATGGTATGGTAAAAAAAAGGGACTTTTAAAAAGTGGTTTTTATAGATCCTTATCAAAATTTAATTTCTACAATTTGGGTATTTGAACAATTTACATATTTAGAAACTAGATTCAAAATTCAAAATTTCATATTACTGATTTTTTTAAAAATTCATTGTGCAAGTGCCTCAAATTTTCAGTCCAAGTGTGACAAATTATGAAAAACAACAAAAACACTTCCACTTTTTGAGCTTTTTGTGGACCCAACTTCTTGCATCAACCCAAATCCAACTGTCAAAAAATCGAGTCACATTTTTCAGTTTGATTGCCGCATGTGTATTAGAGAGTCACATCTATTAGGGGAAATGTCACATATGTCTGTCAAAACATTCTCTTTTCATAGTCTACATATCATGAGTCGCAATTGTCACATTTTGAGTCACACGTGCGCATGCAAACCGCATATGTCACTTCTCGAGCTGCATGTATATCCATAAACTGCATTTGTCATAGGGAGAACCGCTACTATTAGAAACACCGCATGCACTGTCAAAAAATCGCATATGTTAGAATCTGAACCACAATTGTTTAGTGAACTGCATTTTCCTATCAATAGAAAACATCGAAAATTGTGAGTTGAGTCTGAAACATCATTTTCAATATTTTCTTTAGGTTCTTAAGATCAACCTTGGATTAGAAACTGGTAAATTTTTCACAAAAACCTTGTGTCATTAGGTGTCATATACATCTTAGCTATAGTAAACATCTTAGTCATAGTCATAGTCATCCTAAGTTGCATGCATATAGATACTTCCTAGGAAATTTCATATCGTAGAAATAGAGATAACTTTCCTTGTCATTGGAAATGTTCATGTTTCAATTTGTCACTATCATTGAACCTTTTCACTTTAGTCCCATTTAGTGGATCTTTTAGCTCAATAGTCTAGTTTGAAAAATTCACCTTATCAATTGTCCTTGTCATCTAATCAGGTTCCTTGGTCAAAAACAAATCTTTGCATGCATTTACTCCATTAGGTTGTAGGTTATACTTGTCTTAGAATCATTTATCATCATAATCTACTAGAGATTTTGCATATTTTCCATCATATCATACGTCATCTTAGTATACGTCTTTTTAGAAACCATTTTAGCAATGTCATTTAGTGTCAAAAAAATCCCAAAACATAGACATAGGTCATATTAATTTTTAGACATAGTCTGCATTACCCATTTTGAGCAACTTTTTCATGGTTGAAACAAGGTCCAAAAATAAACACAAAGCAATGATAGACCCCAATGAATTTATGAATTCATTTGGAAACCAACCATCAGGAAGCAAATGCCCACACAAGCCTTTACCCGAAAAACATGTCACTCGACACACACATGGGCAGATTTACGTAGAAGACATAGAAACATCAATGCAAGATGCTGATTTTGCATCCTTGATGGATGAGTGTTTGGAAAATGATCCACAATTGTATCTAGAAAAGTTTATAGTAGAAGGTGCCACACTACCACCAGGATTTGATATTCATACTTTGACAACACAATCTACTCAACCAACACAACCTACGACATCAAGTGTGTATATTCCCCAAATTACCATAGCGATACCAACTAGCGTATCTACTCAAACATCGTCAATTGTAAGCACAACCCCTTTCAATGTAACACAAGGTTTACAATTTATTGTGGGAGCAACTTTCTCCAACCCCTTTGGCACCAACACGATTGGTAAGAGATCCAAAGTTGGTGGGAATATACCTATACAAAATCAGATCATTCAAATAGGTAGCATTCCTATACCCAATCAGACCATTCAGAGAGGAAGCATTCCTATACCAACTCAGACCATTCAGACAGGGAATATCCCTATATACCAAATCAGCACATCCTAACAGGATATATTCCCTCGACAAATCATAACCCATCACAAAACATGGCATATCAGAACACCTACATTGATCCAAATAACACAAACACCATGTCCTTGACACAAGTTGATGTCCTTCAAAACCAAATGCAAAATATTCAAAAAAATATGGACGACATGTCTATGTCAGGCAAATGAACTATCTCAGCGCAAGACCTATGTCCATGTCCATTTGACAAAGCACTCTATATGACACCTTTCCCCCATGGATACATTATACCAAATTTGCCTAAGTATAATGGGAGGAAAAATCCTTTAGAAAACATTAGAGAATTCTCAATGGCATGCATGGACATATCATATAAACCCTCATACTTGATCTGCCTATTTCCATGAACCCTCATAGGAATAGTGTTGGAATGGTTTTCTAAATTGCCATATGGTATACGATCTTGGGGTGAATTGGCTGAGAAGTTTGTCAAGCATTTTTCCTTTAACATAGACAACGAAGTAACCACAGAAAACTTGTGCCACATGAAACAAGAAGACAGCGAGACATTCATCACTTTCTTCCAAAGATGGAGAAGTCTAGCTAGTCGTTGTCCAGTCGAAATACCCAAAAAACAAGAGGTCACAATCTTCCTTGAAAACATCAATCCGAAACTGAGGTGACTTACAGGTACATTGTTGCACTTCATTTCTTGACTTGGTACAAAAGGGGATCATCCTTGACAAGGGCCTTATTGACAAAGGCAAAATAAAAGTACTAGACACGAGCCCAATTTTCCAACATCCAAACATGTTGAATGATAGAAAAAAGTTTTGGTCTAGGAACAAGAATGTCATGAATGACGATATTGTTGATGCTAAACACGTACATACTGGACCGGTTATCACACTTAGAGGATACAACCAAAATTTAGACATGATGAACAATCCAAATCAAATGGATAATTATGTCTAGAACTTTCAACAAAGACCCCAAAGGAGATTTCCTATGCGTGAATTTACACCTTTAGGGAAACCAATCGAGGTATTTTCCAAAGAATTGGTCAAACATAATCTCATCAAACCTTTGGAACCATGAGAGTATGATCCTGGACAGTTCAAACCTTCATGGTGGGACTATAACACTTTTTGTGACTATCATCAAATGAAAGGGAACAACCTGCCACAATGTCACCAATTAAAGAATATCATTCAAGACTTTGTTGAAAACGGATCCATAGAGGTAAACGGGCAAAAAAATACTAAAAAAAGTGATCATAAGGTCATCATAGACCCATTACATGAACACACAAAAGGAAACACCTCAGGTTCGGGAACCAAGAACAATCCCTCTGCCAATTACACCAACTCCAAGTATGATTATGGGAAAGGAAAGACCATATATAGCCTTTGAGCTACAAACAAACATGTTGATACCATCATCATTAAGAAGCACCCAAAATGTAATGTGAACACACACAGGACTAAAATAATTATTCCAGGTCCTTCTGAACCACCTACACAGAGGCCCAAGTATAGATACAATCTCATTGATCAATTGAGAAAAACCCCCACACAAATATCTATCTTGGAACTATTGAATTTGTCACCAGAACATTGAGCCATACTTGACAAAGCATTACAGAACACTACTATTCCCACAGACTTGGATGTCAATTGCTTTGAAGAAATGGTGGGATATTTGACCAACTCACATCACACCACATTTTCCCAACAAGACTACTCAACTAAAAAGTCTGATCATAATGACCCACTACATCTTGAAGTCCTAGTCCATCAAAGTAAAGTTAGACGAGTCTTGGTAGATGAAGGAGTAGGTTTGAACTTGTGTACCCTAAAATTGGTTAAGGCATTAGGATTCTCGGAAGAGTGTGCAGACACTTCTAAGAGTATAGTCATCAAGGCTTATGATGATGAGGAAAGGTCATCCAAAGGAGTTGTCGTGCTCCCTATCAGAATTGGCCCAACGATCATGAACACCAGCTCCCAAGTCTTGGATCTCACCCTTCCATACAACTTTTTGTTAGGTAGACCTTGGATACACACAATGAGAGTCATCCCTTCAACATACTACCAATGTCTTAAGTTCCCGTATAATGGCACAGAGATCACTATTGATGGTGATCCAAATCCTTTCCAATATTGTACAAGCCTAAGGGACCTTCCACAATGACAAGTACCAGTTAACCAAGAAGCTTCATCATCCACTTTATCCCAATACATTGACCCATCATGTCTCACTAAGTTCATTTCATTCAAACCACCATCATCCACTCCTAAAATCGAGATCCAATACAAGGGTTGTGGCGAATATAATATAAAGGCAGCATACTACGTCAGTCAACTAATTCTACCTAAGGCATATGGCCTACCCATGGCAGATAGAGGACAGTCAGTGGTCACATTTCATGTTCCCCCTACAATGACATTAACCAAATGGGGAGAGTTAAGTGAAGAAATTATGGATCAAGATGATTTTTGGTTATATCAAGAAGAACATGACTACCCCTCCCTTTCTATTCAAATAGCTAAGGACCAGTATGGAAAAGGTTTTGAGATAATTGAAAATGAAGGCTATGATGGGCACAGTGGGTTAAGGCTATATCAAAATGGAAGGACGAAACTGATCACTGTCTACCCACAACCAAAATACTTAGGGCTAGGGTGTCAACCACTTAGAATTGGGTTTCCTGGTACTTCATCATATTTTCAAGAGGAAGTGAGTGCTTGCATAGACATCAAGATATCTCATGAACCACTTCCCCTATTTTATGACAAACTCCCAGTTTATGACAAACCCCCAGTTTACGACAAACCTCCAGTTTATGATGAATCCCCTTACTCAAGGGATGGTGAATGGGAATAATTTTCATGTACTAGTACCATGGACATAGATGCCCTATTTGGAGAATTGAACCTCAACGTGAAACTTGTACCAAAAAAATCTAGTCCTCGTCTTAAGAAACACTTGTCCAAGGAAGAATGGCAAGAGAACTATTATTGGGAAACTCTTGATCATGCATCTTGGGCACCTGAAAAACCATCTTCTGATGAATTATCCCTCGCTAATATTCCCACATCAGAGTATACATACCCCTAGGAGGAAAAACAAGGAGTTTGTCTAAAAATTTTGTGACCATGTCAACCATTCTATACTCACCTCGTTAGCAGCTACCTTTAAGAACTCTGATGATCACATGCCCCTTATGTATCATGAACTTATCGACTGGGATTAACAAGGTACACCTATCATAGATACATTCAAGAATGATGAAGAAATTGTTGAGTTCATGGGACTTAGAGAAGGCATACCAAGAGGGGATCATAAGGCAAGTTTTACCATAGACTTGGATGACAAAGCATATTTTGAGGAGTCAATTTACACCTCTAGTCGCAAAAATGAGAATGAAAATAAAAATGATGAGTCCCTAGGTGAAAACCGAAAGGCGCCTTTGGACGATGAAAAATTCAAAATAAAGGACGTGTCCGAGGGTGAAAACCTCTTTGAGGCACCCAAGGGTAGAGGTTTTAATATTCTCCCCATTGAACAAGAAAAGTCATTGATGCTAGTAGAAGAGGTTGTTGCAATCATCATAGGTACAAAAGAGAATCCTCAGATAGTAGATTTTGTAGCTTCTTTAACATAGACAGAACAACATGAGTTTAAGGACTTCTTCAAAAAGAGATAGATAAACTTTGCATGGTTGTATGCTGAAATGCTTGGGATGGATCTAGACCTAATATTGCACCATTTATCATTACATATAGGTATTAATCCAATCAAACATAAGCTAAGGAAAATTCATCCGCAAATCGCTCTATTGGTGAAAGCAGAACTTAAGAAAATCTTGGATGTAGGATTCATAAGGACAATAGACTATGCAGATTGGATATCAAATCTTGTACCAGTGACTAAACCAACTAGGGGTATTCACATTTGCATTGAATTTAGAGACATCAATAAGGCATGTCCTAAGGATGACTTCCCTTTGCCGAATATCGACATGATAGTAGATCTTACAGTAGGATACAAGAAGCTATCCCTCATGGATGGTTTCTCTGGATACAACCAAATTAAGATAGCACCTAAAGACCAACATAAGACAGCTTTCATGTGTCCATGGGGCACATATTGTTGGAATGTTATGTTGTTTGGCCTTAAGAATGCAAGAGCTACCTATCAACAGGCAATGACTATGATTTTTCATGACTTTGCACATACCCTCATGGAAGATTATGTAGATGATATTATAGCCAAATCATAAACAAGGGAGGATCATTTGAAGGTTTTAGACAAGATATTCCAGAGGCTAGAGAATTACAACGTTAGGCTAAATCTGAAGAAGTGTGTCTTTGGGGTGAATCGGGTAAACTATTAGGGTATATCATCTCTCGAAGAGGCATTGAAGTAGATCCAAAGAAGGTAAGAGCTATCATAGAAATGTCTCCTCTAGTCAACATTGATCAACTTAGAACCCTACAGGGGAGATTATAGCCCATTAGGCATTTCATAGTACAACTGGCAAATAAAATACACCCATTTCAACATCTACTCAAGAAAGGAGTACCATTTGTGTGGACACCTAAATTTCAAGAGGCCTTCCAAAAAATCAAGGACTATTTGCATACTCCACCAGTCTTAATGCCACCTATAAAGGGAAAACCATTGATACTTTACATCTCAACAACTTAGTCGGCATTAGGGTCTCTTCTTGCACAACACGATGATCAAGGTCATGAGAGAGAAGTCTATTATATTAGTTGTACCTTAGTGGGCTATGAATTGAATTATAGAAACATAGAACGTGCCTCTCTAGCGGTATTTTTTACTACCTAAAAACTTCAGCACTATATGCTCAATCAAAAAACAATGTTAATTGCAAATATTGATCCACTTAAATACCTCCTAAGTAAGGCAGCTTTAACAGGCTGATTGGCTAAATGGGTTATGATAATTATCGAGTATGAAATTCAGTATGTCAAAAGGAAGGCTACAAAAGGATAGGTGATTGTAGATCAACTAGCAGATGCACCTATAAAGGTGGACCATCCATTAGTGGCATATTTTCCAGATAAATTTCTCTTCAACATTGACATTAAAACCAAATGGAAACTGTACTTTGATGGATCACATACAAATCATTGTTCAGGAGTTGGTATCTTGTTTGTCACACCTCAAGGTGATACCATTCCCAAATCATTCAGCATTACTTTCCCTTGTACCAACAATATAGCATAATACGGAGCCTTAGTTTCAAGCTTAAAAATGGAAGCTCAGTGGAAAATTAAGAGCCTACATGTCTTTGGTGACTCTCAATTGGTAATCCGATAGGTAAATGATCATTACGAGACTAAGGATGAAAATATTGCACCTTACAACTGAATGGTTGATAGTTTCAAATAGTATTTCAATGATATAAATTTTCAACAAATACCATGTATCCAGAATAGAGATGTAGATGCTATGGCAACCATGGATTCCTTGTTGGATATTCTGAGTAATGTGCCTAAGTTTGAGTTTTTAGTTGAAATAATTTTAGTCCCCACTTATGATGTCCCTGATACTGTGATAGTGTGTACCATTGTTGATCCTATGTCTCCTTGGTATAAAGACATATTTGACTATCTCACTAACCAAACCTTACCCCAAGACTTGTCCAATAACCAATGTTGAACCTTTATCCGAAAGTCAGATAAGTACACCATCATCAGAGAAACCCTGTATAGACGTACCTTAGATAACGCCCTAATGAGATGTATTGATGCTGAGGAAGCACAAAAAACTTTGCGAGCAGTACACGAGGGTATATGCGGATCTCATTCGAGTTGTCCTACTCTAGCCCATAAGATTATGAGACTAGGTTACTATTGGCCTACAATGGATAAAGACTCATACATCTTTGTAAATAAATGTAGACAATGTCAAATACATGGAGACTTGATAAGAGCGCCAATGTAGGAGCTTCATCCAATTACTTCACCATGGCCTTTTTCCTAATGGGGACTTGACCTCATAGGTAAGATACACCCTTCATCATCCAACAACCATAAATTCATCATCACCACCACCAAATACTTCACCAGATGGATCGAAGCTATTCTCATGACCTACATCACTGACACACAAATATCTAAGTTTATCCTAAACTATATCATTTGTCGGTATGGTGTACCCCAATCTATAATCACAGATAATGGCCACCCATTCAAGAACCAAGAAGTACGCCATTTATGTGAAGAATTCCACATCAAACACCATTTCTCCACCCCATATTACCCACAAGGTAATGGCCAAGTTGAGGCATCTAATAAGACAATTTTTAGAATCCTTAAGAATACTGTCAATGATGATGGTCGTGACTGGCACCTACAACTTAATCTTGCCTTATGGGCTTATTGCACAAGCATCCATACTCCCACCGATGCGATATTTCACCTATTGAGGCTGAAATACCTTCTCTAAGGGTATCCTTGAAGGGTCATATTGACAATGAAGAATACTATGTCTCTAGGTTACAAGAGCTAGAATTGTTGGATGAATGAAGACATAAAGCATTAGATCATTTGCAAGCATATCAAAATCATCTTCATCGTAGTTACAATAGGAAGGTTCTCAATAAAAACTTTGACATTGGTGACCTGGTATTAATGGAGAATCCTAAAACCAAGTTGAATGCAAGAAACTAGGTAAGTTTGAACCTAACTGGTTGGGGTCGTATATTGTCATAGAAGCCTTTGGATCAAGTGCATACCAACTCTATACTCCTGAAGAAGAGATTCTTTTTTCCCCTATCAATATTCTGCATCAAAAGAGGTTATATGCTTAGTCTCTGAGAGTCCGTGTCTTAATTCATAAAAATACAAAAAAATGAAAAAAAAAAAAAATGGTTACCTTGATGAAAACCTAGAAAACAAGCATCTTTGTAACACCAAAAAATTTGAGAAAATCGAAAAAGTAAAGAGAAATAAATTTTTCCACTAGTGAAAACTATTTCGGTGTGCTATGGATAAGTACCATGGTGAAAACCTGGCAAATAGGTGCCATGTGTAGTCAAGCTCGCTCTTCCATCTACCATCATTCTAATCGGACTTTTTCACCATCACTCATAATAAATGGTTGTCTTATCCATTACTTGGAATGATTGACATCTAGCGTCCATTCCATCATATTACCCACTCCATCTTCCAAATATTATTCCTGACTGGGGGAAAATCCTTGCTCTATGCCCTAACACCTTGTACATAAGTCACACCATTGAAAATATCCTGAAAAATCCCAAAAACATTAGAAAACTCCAAAAATCAAAAAAAAAAATGTTAGAAAATCCCAAAAATAGAGTCAATTCAATCATGTCAAGTTAGTTATGTCAAGTCAATCATGTCAAGTCGGTCATGTTAAGTAAGTCATAGACATAGTTGAACTGCGTTGCCTCTATGAATAGGACGTAGGCAAGGCCATCAATCAATGTGCCCATGAGGCATTAGGTTTGTTAGTCTAGGTTTTTCATGTATCACACACATTTAAATCATGATGCTTTGTATATTCAAAGTCATTGGTTGTGTCGAACTATGAGGTCTCTACATGTACAACATAGGCAAGGCTAATCAATTGATGAGCTCCCGAGACTACACTAGGTCAGTCCAATAGGGTTCATTCACAATCACTATCACACAAGTTGAATATCATGGTTTAGGGTATCATTTCATGTCAAGCACTATCTACACACACAGTTTATCAATCAAGGAATCAAAACAAGTCAAGCAACAACATGGAAAAACATCTCAAAGTCATCAAGTCAATATCAAACACATTTTCAAAGCAATCAACCTATGTCTTATGCAAGATATGTCTTTCTTGTCAACAAATGTCATCAAATTGTCATAGTCTCATGTGGCTTGTCACTTCAATATCATTAGACTCCAATGTCTTATACGACACGTGTCTTTCTAAAACTAGGCTTTGTCATGCCTTATACAAATAGTTACCTAGTCAAAACCAGACTCAACGTCTTATGTGATATGTGTCATTATCTCATATTATGCTATGTCAAACATCAAACAATCAAACAATCCCACAAGATCAAGTTTTGGCGAATACTTTTATTTGGCTTTATGATTTTATATCTTATTTTGTCTTATCTTTTTATCGATTTGTGGAAGATCCTGTTACTAGCTTTCTCAAGGATGTCCCTTGAAGGATTTATAGAAGCAACAATGTCTCAAGACTCTTTTTCTTTGGCTATTGTCTGTCAACTGTTGTTTTAAACTTTGGATTTTTGAGTCATGTTACTAGTTTCCTCAAGGATGTCCTATCAAGGATTTAGAGTAGCAATGACATCTCATGACCCATCTTTTATTTTTCTATTGTTTGTGGTTTGTCTCGACAAAATGACTGGGGCATCTTGTCCTTAGTCTGAGTTAAAACACTCCTTGTCTACGACTGTCTATTTTTCACAGATGGATGACTTTGTACACTATGGTCTATCTCATATCATAGTTTGTACTATCCATTTGTGTCATGTCCTGCCCAATGATGATAAGAAGCAAGCATAGCATATTTGGAAATATATCGAAGATTAGATTTTTTTCTCAATCAATAACCATTCATTTTCAATACTAACTTTTTGAATTATCCATGCTAACATTTCTTCTATTTTGTATCTTCATCATCCTTATCTATTTTTCCCTATTCTTTTGTCCTTCATATTCTAGTTTTCTCATCCATTTCGAGAGCACACTCGTGTTCTTCAAACCCACCTATCCTCTCGAGGGGGCATACCACTACCTCTTTGTAATTCTCCCTTTCACTGGGGCATACCCTAACCTATTTCATGTTGGGGCATGATCGGGGCATATTTTCTTTGACACAACACTGAAACAACATTGTATCAAAGAGGGGCAAAGTGTAGATACCAAAAATTGGTCTAGGCCTGCGAGCACATATTTGACGTAATTTTCTATAGGCTGTGGTCTTGATTAAATAATGTTTATTATTTAATTAACCTTTCTAACACATATTTCCTCTATTAATTAAATACCCCTTTTAAATTAATTCATTAATTCATTATTAATCTTTATTCAACTTGGTTAATTAAATAAATCATATTTATTTAATTATGTTGCGAATTAATTAATTCTTCCCCCTTTATCATACTTTTCCAACTATAATTAAATATTTTTATTTAATTATTTATTTAACCCCCTTTATCTATAATTAAATATTTATTATTTAATTAAATCTTTTATTTTCGAATGTTGAATTAAATTAACATTTAATTCATATTTATTTATTTATGTCACATTCTTCTGTCAATCAATTATCGAAGTCATTCACTCACCTTCTGACTCAAGATCTATTTTTAGTTCTCCAATTATCTTTGAATTCAACATCTGATTATCTCTGCGAGAGGACTCTCTATCACAACTAGTCAGTTAACTAGTTCCAACTCATATGCATGATATTTCTATTAATTAAGTATCTTTATTTAATTAATTAACTCATGTTTGCATTCAAATGCATTAGTCTTCGAGTTCTAACTTTGGCTTTTGCATACAAAGTCTATTTCTTCTATTTTTGGAGATTAAGATATTGAACTTGTGTTCTAACTCATGTTCTAACTTAGTCTCTATCTTTAGTCTCTCCTGAACTCGTGTTCTGACTCACATTCTAATTCATGTTCTACCTGACAGAGAACTCACATCACATGGAATTCATCAATCTCGTCCGTCGATCTCTCTTTCAATTTGAGTCGATCGTTTGAAAACCCAAAATCTATAAAATGGCCTGTCATTATCATTATTCCTCCTCCCAAAATCATACACTTTTGAGAAGAGACTTATCTTTGATATTTTTCTTAGACACTTGACGAAGCTATACTTGCATTCAAACACAAAAATCTAAGGGCAAGAATAATGAAAAGGAAAAATGGAGAAGAACAATCAAGATAATTCGAAGGGGTGAACGCATATTCAATGAGAGCTTTCCGTTAAATTCTTTAGTTTGTTTAGTTTATTTCCTCGTTCTTTGTTGTTAGATTTTAGATTATTGTTTAGATTAGGATTTAACATTGTTATTCTAGTTGTAGATTATTCATCATTCGAAAGATACATCTACTTTTAATCTACTATTATAGGTTGAAGTAATTTATTACCCAACCATGAAGCTTATGCTTCCCAATAATTATTCCAACTTGAAGAATACCGACCTTACACAAAATTTTTAGCAAGAGATCAATCTTTAAGGTCGAATCTAGGTCCTGCCCATACATCAACATGCATCTCTATCTATGATTAGAAAAATTCAAGATCTATGCTAGGAATGGTAGAGAGTGTTATCAAAAATTACATACATACATAATGGGCTGATTGTTTGGCCAAGCATAATAATTAAGTTGCAACAAAAAAATACATTTTGGATAAAGAAAAAACCTATTCATTCTAAACTCCATTTCGACACTCATCTCAAAAGGTAAATTTTAACAACACAGTTATCTCTTAGCAACTATCTACCCTGAGGTTCTCTAGTCCACTTAGGCATTCCTATTCTATTTGAACAAGAGAGTATTCTTTACTCACATATCTATGGATAAGTAATTTTGTCTAGTTATTTCCTCAACTTATTCAAATCAGAAAAATTATTTGAATGGAATTGATCATAACATTATCCATTATTTTAAATACATGTCACATGATTACATTCAATGTAATTTGGTATTCATTTAAGAATAAATAGATAAGTAAAAAAAGGTATGTCACAAATATGTATATGTATGTAGATGAAGGTCTATGTACATACACATATATGTGCTAGCTTAAGTTATTTATTTGTTCATGCATTTTGAAATAAAAAATATTATATCATACTGCTTCCATTTAAAATAATGTTACAAATTGACATCATTTATTAGAAATATAAGAAGTAAAAGAACTAAGAATAGGTTTGTTTGAATAGTTTTGACATATTGATATGTTGTTTGTAAAAAAATATGATTTTTGTAGCAAAACTATGCTATTTATAAAAAAATGATTCTATTTATAGGAAAAAAAATGTTGTTTATAATAAAACAATGTTATTACAGAAAAAAAGAGTTTTTAATAATAAAAAATGTGTTGTTTATAAAAAATAAGTGTTGTTTATAAGAAAACAAGTTTTTTTTATAACAAAACGATGTTGTTTAGAGAAAATCATTTTTTTTATAGAAAAATGATATTGTTTATAACAAACGATGCTACTACAACAAAAAAAATGTTGTTAACAAAAATTTATGGTTTCAGTTCAAAGATAACCAGTGTTTGTTTATTTGAGTCTCATACAAGGACCCTTAGCTATTAAAGATATCATGGTCAAAGGTTTGAAAAGACATAACTATTATTCTGGTGATTTACTCAAGGTTCTATCATTCGAAGAATAGTTGTCTATAAATATACATATAAATAAAATAATCAAACAATACTAATATTATTTCTTGCAAGGTAATAAAACTTGAATGACATTTTGGTTGTTATAACAATAGTAATATTTTACATGAAAATTGGGACCACTCTTATTTTTTCTTAGGTTTTGAAAAATCCACATTCATTGATATAACATATTTATGGCATTGTCATTCTATGGAATTAGCAACAATCAGTTGACTATTTCTTAATATATATAATCGTATTAAGGTCATAGCCTAAGTATGGCAACCCATTCCATGGTTACATTCAACCAAAGGGTCAATCTAAGTTTGTTCACTAGGAATGATACTTTGACATACTTAACATGAAAACACAAGGATAGAATGATACTTCATGATGCCTTTGTCTTGTATAGACGAGATGGTAAATAATGTTTAACATAGTGATATGACATAACAATAGCATCAATAAAAAATGGATCGACATAAGTTTGACCATCGTTCTTCATAGAAAAAGTGACATGAAATTCCAATAGTGTTATCCATCATTCCTAAATCATCTACCATGGTCATTGCACCTAAATAGTGTGACATACCAAAGGGTCTAACTCACAATAAATGTTAAAACATAAAACATTACAGTGGAAGTTCTTGTTGCCTACCCTTAAAGGGGGTGATAAAAAATTTAATAATAGTTCCATACCAAATCATAGGCTATTGGTTCACTCAATTAGTCATGTGATTGGCTAAGTATAATAGCATGCAACATATGCATAAAATTTGGTGACATCAAACAACTTACAGGGTATGAAATAATCAACTTCCATGTAATTGGTGAAGCATGCACAGGGCATGTTCAAGAAAATAATGGCCAACATGGCCTTTCTTACATTAGATATTACAAAAAATTCAATCAAAGGAATTGCATAAATAAAATCAATGAACAAAATTTAATCTTATTCAATATAATCATTGAAATAAACAATCATACCGTGCTTAAGAATAGACAAAACTGGAAATGCAAATATTTTAAAGTAAAAATCATCAAATACCTTTGAATTCGAGGATTTCCCTTGGATTTTGCCTCAAGACTCAATGAATCGACCATTCTTCTTAGTTGGATTCAATGATATCTTTTCAAAATGACAACATTCTTTCTTTTTCTTGTGCATCCATTAAAGTGGTTGTTTCAAATCTTAATGGGCATTGATTTTTGGCCACCCCATACTTCAAATTTGAATATTTGTCATAAATTTTGGTTGCACACCAAGAGCTCATGAGATATTTCTTATGATTTTATTTGAATTTCTATCAATATGATGGTGATAATTTCGATTCCAAATTTGATCCTTTTTGAAAGGGATATAAATACTTAGATATATATGTATATATTATATGTATATGTATATGTATATTTATAATTATATTTATATATATTCACACACATATGTACATTCTTTGATATATATAAGTTTGTATATATTTATATGTTCATATATCAAAATTTAAATAAAAGTGAACTTTAATTTGATTTTGAGCATTAATGCTTAAATAAAGTGGCCTTTCTCATCCTTTAAATAAGCCTTTCCAAAATACATGCATTCATTAATGTGCTATGTCATGCTATCATTTTCATTTAGTTCTCAAAACACATGTTCAAGATAAATAATTAAATAAGAATTCACATGTATTTAATCTCCCAAGTATACCATTTTAATCATTGAGTCATTTCAAGTCATATTAATATAATCTCCTATATGAATTTTAAATGCAATCATCATGCCATTTTGTGGTGTGTGCACCCAAATTCCATCAATCTTATTTTTCAATGACTAAAACATCCTACTTCAACTGTGTTCTCATTCTTCAACCTATTATCCTACAATTGCACACACTTGCACTTACTCAATTCATCATCAACGTTCAATCATGATACAATATAAGGTAGTTCAAAAGATCACATGGTTAAAGATGGCCAACTTATTTCAAACTTTTCAAATATATCAAAAATTTCATTCAACTTATTGAATTTTCTCAATATTTAAATTTATCATACTATAATTTAAGTGCAATAAAAATTGGGTAATGACATTCTTCCCTTCCTGGAGGAGACATCTTCTTGATGTCTATTTAATAAAAATTAAAGCATATATGTGTATTTTAACATCATATCATACTATTGCAAGCTAAAACATTATAATATTTAATCCAAAATTTTCAATTTTTTTTATCAAAGTCTCTTTCTAAGAACAAAAATGTGGGAAGGGGTGTTATATTTCTTCCACACCCACCCAAGTAGCACTATGTTCTTAATAGTGGTCCCAGTGGACCTTAAACTAAGAAATGTCTCGACTCCACAACTTAATGTTGCATCTAATCAAGATTCTAATGGGCTCTACTAGCACCACTCCTAGGTCCTATACCTACAAGGATTTCCAATCAAGCACATAAGCTACATCAGGTGATATGGCTTAAGGAAAGAAACATGAAAAACATTATGAAGTTGAGCCAGATCATGTGGTAGAGAAGGTTTATAAGAAACTAGGTTAATCAATTCAAAGACGTCAAATGGACCTACATATCATAGGGCCAACTTGGAAGACATTTCAAAGGTAATAGAACTTTTATGAGGCCTAACTTTTAAGAAGACTTTATCCCCTACCTCAAACTATCTAAGAGTTTTATTCTTGTTAGCATAACTTTTCTATCAATTCGCTACCTCCTTCAGTGTCGTCTTAATAAATCTCATGTGTACTTCCATCTGCTTGAGAATTCTAGGTCATACTATGATCTTATCTTCAAATCTATCCTAAATAATGTGTGTTTTTTGATACTTCCACCTATAAAGAGAATGGTGTCATACCTAGAGATGTGTGATAAGAGTTATTGTAAGAAAACTCTACCAACGATAAATATTGCTCCCACTTATATTGTTGGTCCATGCAGTACATTTGAAGGTATTTGATTACCTGATTCACCCTCTTTGTCTTCCCATTAGTTTGAGGATGATAAGTTGAGTGGGAATTCAACCTGGTTCCCAATGTAGCATTCAGGGTCATCAAAAATCTTGAGGTCATCTAGGAGTCTATCAGAAATGATAGTCTCTAGAACTCCATGTAAGAAGAAGATCTCTTGGACAAATTTCTTGGCTAGGGTCAATTATCCATCCTTCAAGTTTCCTGGAATGAAGTGCCACATTGGTCAAATTATCAATCACAACCAGGATAACATCATGTTGATTCTTACTCAAAGGTAACCCCTACATGAAGTCCATATTTATTACCAACCATTTATACTTAGGTATGTTGTGAGGATACAATGGCCTTGTTGGGTGTGCATGATCTACCTTGACTGATTAGCATTCTAAGCATCTAGCTACATGCTCTACTAAATTCCTTCTCGAGTTTAGGCCAAAAGTAAAAAGTTTTCAATTTTTCAATTATCTTGGTTACTTCAAGGTGTCCTCAATAAGGTGCATTATGAACCTATTCTAGAACCAACTTCATCAAATCTCTAGAGTTTGGTATGTACATTCTTCTCTAGTATCTTAAAGTACCATCTAGTTCAATCTCATACCCATCGAATCGATGATCTAATGGATTCTCTACTAGGTTGATCTGCGCTATTTCATAGTGCTCATCCCCTAGAAAATTTTGTATCACCTGTTGTCTAAAACTAGACCTTGTCAAGATCATGGCTACTAGATTTCTTCATCTGTTAAGAGCATCAACCACTCTATTCTCTTTCCCTTTTATGTACTCAATTTCAATGTCATACTAATTAAATAGTTCAAACCACCTTCTTTATAGTGCATTAAGGTTTGGTTGAGTAAGAATTTATCTCAATCCCAAGTGGCTTGAATTGAGCTCAAATGGCTTCCTTAAGAGGTAATGCTTCCACATCTATAAGGCATGAAATATTGAAGCCAATTCTAAATCATGTCATGCATATTTCACCTCCTATTTTTTGAGCTTCCTTGATTCTGTATAGGAGTGAATTTGAACCCCTAATGAAAATCCCCCTTCTACCCCTCTCCACTTTAGAAAACCAAACTCAAAGGATTAATTCCACATAAGATAGATGTTCCCATCACACTTGGTGCCTATTTTGAGTATTGATGGAGGCGTTTCTATTGGGAATTCTCACATGACATGCAAACATCTATGTAATGTGCTTTGGTCCCTAGAAAATTATTGTGGATGGAGTCTACAAAGTCATTACACTTCCAATTGGAAGTCAAAGTGTAACACCTCCCTTTAGTTGGCTGACCCAAATATGGTCATTTCTTCCATTCTTCCTTCATATTCTTTATTCATTTTATCCATTTGGATCTTTTGGCCATCTCTTGAGCATCTCTTAACATTCTATCATTCATCCAAAAGATTGTAGAAGCATCTCACACTCCATTGCAACAATTTATCACTTCATCACTTTGATAGAGCTGTAACTCAGATTTTTTAGAATTGTGGAAGATGCTAACTAATGCACAAGATTAAACATCAATTCTAATCTAAATAAAACAACAAAGAATGATAAGTAAGCATGATTAATCTAAACTAATAAAACTAGAATGATCTCACCAAATATGCATATACTTCCTCGATTTATCTCAATTTCCCTTCTCCATCTTGCTGTATTGTTATTCTTGCCCTCAAATTTTTGTGTGTTTGAATGCAAGCATAACTTCGTTGAGTGTCTCAGCAAAATATCGAAGATTGTTTCTCTTCTCAAAAGTGTATAATGATTTCGGGAGGAGGAATAATGATAATGACAGGCCATTTTATAGATTTTGTATTTTCAAATGATCGGCTCAGATTGAAAGAGAGATCGATGGATGAGATTGATGAATGCCATGCGATGAGTTATGTGATAGATAGAACGTAAGTTAGAATGTGAGTTCAACTGTAGGTAAAGACTAATTTTAGAACATGATTTAGAACATGAGTTCCAATCTTCATCTTCAAAAAATAAAAGAAATAGACTTTGTATGCAAAAGCCAAAGTTAGAAGCTGGAGAATAAATGCATGATAAATGCACGTGAATGCAAACTTGAGTTAGTTAATTAAATAAAGATATTTAATTAATAAATATAGATCATGCATATGAGTTGGAACTAGTTAATCGACTAGTTGTGACAGAGAGTTCTCTCATAGAGATAACTCGAGTCAGACGATAAGTGCATGTAAGAGATAACTGGATGTTAGAGAAATGTGACATAATTGATTAAATAATGAATTAAATGTTAATTTAATTGAACATTCAAAATATGAGACTTTTAATTAAATAAATAAAGTAATTTATTTAATTTGGCTGTTGAAAAGGATAAAATGAATAATTAAATAATAAATATTTAATTATAGATGAAAAGGGGTTAAATGAATAATTAAATAAAGATATTTAATTATAGTTGGAAAAGTATGATAAAGGGGAATTAAATAATAAATTATTTAATTGATAGATAAAGGGGAAAGAATTAATTAGTTCGCAACATAATTAAATAAATATGATTTATTTAATTAATTAAGTTGAATAAAGGATGATTATGAATTAATGAATTAATTAAAAAGGGTATTTAATTAATAGAGGAAATATGTGTTAGAAAGGCAATTAAATAAGTAACATTATTTAATCAAGATGGCAGACTATAGAAAATTATGTTGAAATGTGTACTCACAGGCCTAGACCAATTTTCGGTATCTACAGTTTGCCCCTCTTTGATACAATGTTGGTACAATGTTGTGTCAAAGAAAATATGCCCCGGTCATGCCCCTGTATGAAACAAGTTAGGGTATACCCCAGTGAAAGGAAGAATGATGAGGAGGTAGTGGTATGCCCCCTCGAGAGGATAGGTGGGTTTGAAGAACATGAGTGTGCTCTCAAAATGGATAGATAATGGTGGTGAAGATGCATAAAAGAAGAAATGTTAGCATGGATGATTTTAGAATGTTAGTAAGAAATAATTAATGTTGGTTAATTTGAGAAAAATACATAATCTTCAATATATTTCCAAATATGCTATACTTGCTTGTTATCATCATTGGGCAGACATGACACAAATGGATGGTACACACTATGATATGAGATAGACCATAGTGTACAAAATCATCCATCTGCGAAAAACAGACAGTCGTAGACAAGGAGTGTCTTAACTCAGAATAAGGACAAGATACCCTAGTCGTTTGGTCAAGACAAACCACAGACAGTAGACAAATAAAAGACGGGTCATGAGACGTCATTGCTCCTCTAAATCCTTGATAGGACATCCTTGAGGAAACTAGTAACATGATTCAAAAAGCCAAAGTTTAAAAGACAATTGACAGACAACAACCAAAGAAAAAGAATCCTAAGACGTCGTTGCTTCTCTAAATCCTTCAAGGGACATCCTTGAGAAAGCTAGTAACGGGATCTTGCACAAATCGATAAAAAGATAAGACAAAATAAGATATAAAGTCATAAAGCCAAATAAATTTATTCGCCAAAACTTGATCTTGTGGGATTGTTTGATGTTGATGTTTGACATAGCGTAATGTGAGAGAATGACACATACCGCCTAAGATGTTGAGTCTGGTTTCGACTTGGTGACTTTTGTATAAGGCATGACAAAGTCTGGTTTCAGTAAGACACATCCTATATAAGACATTGGAGTCTGATGACGTTGAGGTGACAAGCCACATGAGACTATGACAATTTGATGATGTCTGTTGACAAGAAAGACATATCTTGCTAAGACATGGGTTGATCGCTTTGACAATGTGTTTGATATTGACTTGATGACAAGTTGAGTGTGTGCGTGTAGACAGTGTATGACATGAGATGATACCTTAAACTATGATATGCAACTTGTGTGATAGTGATTGTGAATGAACCCTATTGGACTGACCTAGTGTGGTCTCAGGAGCTCATCAATTGATTAGCCTTGCCTACATTGTACATGTAGAGACCTCGTAGTTCGACACAACCGATGACTTTGAATATACAAAGAGTCATGATTTAAATGTGTGTGATACATGAAAAACCTAGACTGACAGACCTAATGCCTCAGGGGCACATCGATTGATGGTCTTGCCTACGTCCCAGTCACAGAGGCAACGTAGTTCGACTATGACTACGACTGACTTAACATGACTGACTTGACACTATTTTGTTTTTGGTATTTTCTGACATGTTTTTATTTTTTTGGATTTTTGAAGTTTTCTAATGTTTTTGTTTTTTCAGGACATTTTCTAATGGTGTGATGTTATGTACAAGGCGTTCATGGAATAGAACAAGGATTTGCCCCCAGTCGGGAATAAGACTTGCAAGATGGAATGGATCATATGACGGAATGGATGTTTAGATGTCAATCATTCCAAATGATGGATAGGACAACCATTTATTATGAGAGATTGTGAAAAAGTCTGATTAGAATGATGGTAGATGGAAGAGCGAGCTTGACTACACATGGTGCCTGTTTGCCAAGTTTTCACCATGGTACTTATCCATAGCGCCACCGAAGTGGTTTTCACTAGTGGATGGATTTATTTCTCTTTACTGTTTTGATTTTCTCAATTTTTTATTTTTTTTTGGTGTTACAAAAACGCCTGTTTGCCAGGTTTTCATCAAGGTAACCATTTTTTTGTATTTTTCCAGATTAAGACATGGATTCTCAGAAGCTAAGCATAGAACCTCTTTAGATGCGGACTATTGATAGGTGACAAAAGTGGATCTCCTTCAGGAGTAGATAGTTGGTACACTCCTAACCCAAAGGCTTCTGTGACAATGTACGGCCCTAACCAGTTAGGCTCAAACTTTCCTGGTTTCTCTTGTTCAGCTTGGTTCTTCGGATTCTCCATTAATACCAGGTCACCAATGTCAAAATATCTATTGAGAACCTTCCTATTGTAGCTCCGACGAAGACAATTCTGATATGCTTGCAAATAATCTAATGCTTTCTGTCTTCGTTCATCCAGTAATTCAAGTTCTTGTAGCCTAGAGACACGGTATTCTTCATCGTCGACATGACCCTTCAAAGATACCCTTAGAGAAGGTATTTCGACCTCTATAGGTAAGATAGCTTCAGAACCGAATACGAGGGAAAATGGAGTGGTGCCGGTGGGAGTGCGGATGCTTGTGCGGTAAGCCCATAAGGCAGGATTAAGCTGTAGGTGCCAGTCATGACCAGCATCATTGACAGTCTTTTTAAGGATTCTAACAATGGTTTTATTAGATGCCTCAGCTTGGCCATTACCTTGTGGGTAATACGGGGTGGAAAAATGATGCTTGATGTGGAATTCTTCACATAAATGGCGTACTTCTTGGTTCTTGAATGGGTGGCCATTATCTCTGATTATGGATTGTGGTACACCATACCGACAAATGATATAGTTCAGAATAAACTTAGATATTTGGGTGCTAGTGATGTAGGTCATGGGAATGGCTTCAATCCACTTGGTGAAGTATTCGGTAGTGGTAATGATGAATTTGTGGCCGTTGGATGATGGTGGGTGTATCTTACCTATGAGGTCAAGTCCCCATTGGGTGAAAGGCCATGGTGAAGTAATCAATTGAAGCTCCTGTGCTAGTGGTCTTATCAAGTCTGCATGTATTTGATATTGTCTACACGTCTTCACAAAGATGTATGAGTCTTTCTCCATAGTAGGCCAATAGTAACCTAGTCTCATAATCTTATGGGCTAAGGTTGGACCACTCGAATGGGATCCACATATACCCTCGTGCACTACTCGCAAAGTTGTTTGTGCTTCTTCAACATCGAGACATCTCATTAGGGAATTGTCTAAGGTGCGTCTATATAGAGTTTCTCTGATGATGGTGTACTTGGCGGACTTACAGATGAAGGTTCGACATTGGTTATTGGACAAGTCTTGAGGTAAGGTTTGATTTGTTAGATAATCGAATATTTCTTTATACCAAGGAGATGTAGGACCAACAATGGTACACACCATCATAGTATCGGGGATATCGTAAGCAGGGAACAACAGCTGTTCAACCAGAAACTTGAACTTAGGCACGTTACTCAGAATATCCAACAAGGAACCCACAGTTGCCATAGCATCTGCAGCTCTATTCTGAATGCGTGGTATTTGTTGAAAAGTTATGTCCTTGAAATATTGTTTGAAACTATCAGCCATTCTCTTGTAAGGGGCAAGCTTCTCATCCTTAGTTTCGTACTCATCATTTACCTGTTGGATTACCCGTTGAGAGTCACCAAAGACATGTAGGCTCTTAATGTTCCATTGTGCTGCCATTTTCAAGCCTATCACTAAGGCTTCGTATTTTGCTACATTGTTTGTACAAGGGAAAGTGATCCTGAATGATTTGGGAATGGTATCACCTTGAGGTGTGACAAATAAGACACCAGCTCCTGAACCACGATTTGTATGTGACCCATCAAAGTACAGTTTCCAGTCGGTTTTAATGTCAGTGTTGAATAGAAATTCATATGGAAAATCTGCCACTAAGGGATGATCTACAATCACTTGTCCTTTTATAGCCTTCCTCTTGACATACTCAATGTCATACTCACTAAGTATCATGACCCATTTAGCCAATCGGCCTATTAAAGCTAACTTACTTAGAAGGTATTTGAGTGGATCAATTTTTGCAATTAAGACTGTTTGTCGATTGAGCATGTAGTGCCGAAGTTTTTGGGTAGCAAAAACTACCGCAAGACAGGCACGTTCTATGTTGCTATAATTCAATTCATAGCCCACTAAGGTATGACTGATGTAATAGACCACTCTCTCATGACCTTGATCATCTTTTTGTGCGAGAAGAGCCCCTAATGCCGACTGAGTTGCTAAAATATATAAGATCAAAGGCTTTCCTTCTGTAGGTGGCATTAAGACTGGTGGAGTTAGCAAATAGTCCTTGATTTGTTGGAATGCTTCCTGGCATTTAAGCGTCCACACAAATGGTACTCCCTTCTTGAGTAGATGTTGAAATGGATGAATCTTATCTTCTAGTTGTACTATGAATCGCCTAATTGAATGTAGTCTGCCCTGTAGAGTTCTGAGTTGTCCTATGCTGACTGGAGGAGGCATTTCTATGATAGCTCTTACCTTTTCTGGATCTACTTCAATGCCTCTTTGAGAGATGATATACCCTAATAGTTTCCTCGATTTGAATCTAAAGACACACTTCTTTGGATTCAGCCTGACATTGTAGTTCTCTAGCCATTGGAATATCTTATTTAAAACTTTTAAGTGAGCTTCTCTTGTTTCTGATTTTGCTATAATGTCATCGACATAATCTTCCATGAGAATGTGTACAAAGTCATGGAAAATTGTAGTCATTGCACGTTGATAAGTAGCTCCTATGTTCTTAAGCCCAAAAGGCATAACATTCCAACAGTATGTGCCCCATGGACATGTGAAAGCTATCTTATGTTGGTCTTCAGTTGCTATTTTAATCTGGTTGTATCCCAAAAATCCATCCATGAGGGATAGCATCTCATACCCCGCTGTAAGATCCACTATCATATCTATATTCAGCAAAGGGAAGTCATCCTTAGGACACGCCTTGTTGATGTCTCTAAAGTCTATGCAAATTCAAATGCCCCTAGCTAGTTTAGTCACGGGTACAAGATTCAATATCCAATCTGCATAGTCTATTGTCCTTATGAATCCTACATCCAAGAGTTTCTTTAGTTCTGTCTTGACCAATAGAGAAATTTGCGGGTGCATTTTTCTTAACTTTTGTTTGACTGGTTTGATGCCTAGCTACAATGGTAAATGGTGCAATATTAGATCTGGATCTAGCCCAGGCATGTCAGCATACGACCATGCAAAGTTTATCTATCTCTTTTGGAAGAAGTCCTTAAACTTAGGTTTTTCTGTCTCTATTAAAGAAGCTGCAAAATATACCATCTTTGGAATCTCTTTTGTACCTATGTTGACTGCAACTGATTCTTCTACTAGCATCGATGACTTTTCCTATTCAACGTGGAGAATATTTAAACCTCTATCATTGGGTGCCTCAGGGAGGTTTTCACCCTTGGATACGTCCTTTATTTTGACTTTTTCTTCGTCCAAAGGTGCCTTTCAGTTTTCACCTAGGGACTCATCATTGTTCTTTTCATTGTCTTTTTTCTTTTTATCCTCATTTTTGCGACTAGAGATGTAAATAGACTCCCCAAAATATGCTTTATCGCCCAAGTCTATGGTAAAACTAGCTTTATGATCCCCTCTTGGTATCCCTTCTCGAAGTCCCATGAACTCAGCAATTGCTTTGTTGTTCTCGAATGTGTCTAAGATAGGTGTACCTTGTTGATCCCAGTCTATAAGTTCAGGATATATGAGGGGCATGTCATCATCGGAGTTTTTAAAGGTAGCCACTAACAGGGTGAATAGTGAATGGTTGACATGGTCGCAGAAGTTCTGGAACACTCTTGCTGGGTCTTTTCCTTACGGGCAGGTAAACATTGATGTGGGACCATTGCCTAGGATAGGTCATTAGAAGATGGTGGTTCAGGTGCCCAAGATGCACAATCAAGTTTTTCCCAATAATAGATCTTATGCCATTCTTCTTTGGAAATTTTTTTCTTAGGACAAGGACTAGATGGTTTGGGTATAGGTTTCACATTTAGGTCCAATTCTCCAAATAGTGCATCTATGTTCATGATGCTAGTAGATGAAAGGGAATCCCATTCACCATCGCTTGAGTAAGGGGATTCATCAAAGATTGGAGGGTTGTCATAAAATGGGGGAGGTGGATCATGAGATGTCTCAGTGTCTGCGTAAGCACTCACTTCCTCTTGAAACAGTGACGAAGTACTAGGAAACCCAATTCTAAGCAGTTGACACCCTAGCCCTAAGTATTTCGATCGTGGGTGGATAGTAATCGGTTTCGTCCTTCCATTTTGATGTAGCCCTAACCCACTGTGCCCGTCATAGCCTTCCTTTTGCATTATCTTAAAGCCTTTTCCATATTGGTTCTTAGCTATTTGAATAGACGGGGAGGGGTATTCATGTTCTTCTTGATACAACCAGGAATCACCTTGGTCCACAATTTCCTCACTTAGCTCTCCCCATTTGATCAATGTCGTTGTAGGGGGAACATTGAATATGACTATTGACTGTATTCTATCTGCCATAGGTAGGCCATATGCCTTAGGTGGAATCAGTTGACTGACATAGTATGATGCCTTTATACGATACTCGCCAAAGCCCTTGTCTTGGATTTCAAGTTTAGGAGTAGTTGATGGAGGTGTGAATGATTTGGACTTAGTGAGATGTTTTGAGTCAATGTATTGGGATGAATTGGATGATGAAACTTCTTGATTAACTAGTACTTGGCATTGTGGAATTTCCTTTAGGCTTGTACAATACTGAAACGGATTTGGATCACCATCAATAGTGATCTCGGTGCCATTATGTGGAAATTTGAGAAATTGGTGATACATTGAAGGTACAACTTCCATTGCGTGTATCCAAGGTCTACCTAACAACAAATTGTACAGAAGAGTGAGATCCAAGACTTGGAAGCTGGTGTTCATGATTGTTGGACCAATTCTGATAGGGAGTGTGACCTCTCCTTTGGATGATCTTTCCTCATCATCGTAAGCCTTGATGACTATACTCTTAGAGGTATCTACGCAATCTTCTGAGAATCCTAATGCCTTAACCAATTTTAGGGTACACAAGTTCAAACCTGCTCCTCCATCTACCAAGACTCGTCTAACTTTGGTTTCATGGACTAAGACTTCAAGATGTAATGGGTCATTATGATCAGATTTTTCTATCGAGTAATCCTATTGGGAAAATGTAGTATGGTGCGAATTGGTTAAATATCCCACCATCTCTTCGAAATGATTGACATCTAAATCAGTAGGGATAGTTGTGTTCTACAAAGCTTTATCGAGAATGGATTGATGCTCAGGTGATAAGGTCAATAGTTGCAAGATAGATATTTGTGCAGGGGTTTTACTCAATTGATCAAGAAGGTTGTACTTGAACTTGGAAGCTTGTGTAGATGGCTCAGAAGAAGGACTTGGAATAGTGATCTTTATTTTGCATGTGTTGACACTACATTCTGGAGGCTTCTTAATGGTGAAGGTATCAACATGCTCATCTATAGCGCAGAGGCTATTTATAATCTTTCCTTTTCCATAGTCAAAATTGGTGTTTGCGTAATTGGTTGATGGATCGGTCTTAGTTCCCGAACCGGAGGATTTTCCTTTTGTGTGGTCATGTAATGGGTCCTTGAAGACCTTATGATCACTGTTCTTGGTGTTTTTCTGTCCACCAATCTCTATGGTTCTATTCTCCACAAAGTCTTGGATAATGCCCTTGAGTTGGCGACAATTTTGTAGGCTGTGTCCTTTTATTTGATGATATTCACAATGGGTTTTGTCATCCCACCAGGAAGGTTTAAATTGTCCAGAATCATATTCTCTTGGTTCCAACGGTTTGATGAGATTGTGTTTAATCAATTCTTTGTAAATAACCTCGATCAGTTGTCCTAGAGGAGTAAATTCATGTGTTGGAAATCTTCTTTGAGGTCGTTGTTGCTGTGAATTTTGGAGATAGTTAGCCATTTGATCTGGATTATCCATTGTGTCTTGATTTTGGTTGTATCCTCTCAGTGTGATAACTGGCCTTTTATATATGTTTTTAGCATCAACAATGCCATCATTTGTAACATTCTTGTTTCTGGACTAGAATTGTCTTCTATCATTTGGCGCGTTTTGATTTTGGACAATAGGATTCCTACTTGGTACCTTTATTTCGCCTTTGTCAATAAGGCCTTTCTCAAGGATGATGTCTTTCTATACCAAGTCTAGGAATGAGGTACAACAATGTACTCTTAAATCACTCCGCAGTTTTGGATTGATGTTCTCTAGGAATATCGTGACCTTTTGTTTCTCTAGTATCTCAACTGGACATCTGCTAGCTAGACTTCTCCACCTTTGAAAGAAAGTGGTTAAAGTTTCACCATCTTCTTGTGTTGTGTGGCACAAGGTTGCTATTGTTATCTCATTGTCTATGTTGAAGGCGAAATGTTCAACAAACTTTTCAGCTAATTCTCCCCAAGAGCATATACCATATGGTAGTTTAGAAAACCATTCCAGTCCTATCCCAACAAGGGTTCATGGAAATAGTCTCATCAGATATGTGGGGTCATATGATATGTCCATGCATGTTGTTGAGAACTCCCTAATATGTTCTAGAGGATTCTTTTTCCCATTATACTTAGGCAAAATTGGTATAATGTATCCATGGGGAAAAGGTGTCATGTAAAGCACTTTGTCAAATGGACATGGACATAAGTCTTGTGCTGAGATAGTTCATTTGCCTAACATAGACATATTATCCATTTGTTGTTGGAGAGTTTGCATTTGATTCTGAAGGACATCGACTTATGTCAAGGACATGGTGTTGGCGTTGTTCGGATCAATGTAGACGTTCTAATATGCCATGTTTTGTGACGGGTTGTGATTTGGTGAAGGAATATATCCTGTTTGAATAGTCCACTATGGGATAGGAATATATCCTGTGTGAATGGTTTGACTTGGGATAGGAATATTCGTACCCGGCTTGGATCTCTTACCAATCATGTTGGTGCCAAAGGGGTTGGATGAAGTTGCTCCCGTCGTAAATTGTAAACCTTGTGTTATGTTGAAAGGGGTTGTGTTTACAATTGATGATGTCTGAGTTGGTATGCCAGTTGGTATTGCTGTGGTGATTTGGGGCATAGAACCACTTGATGTCACTGTTTGCATTGGTTGGGTAGATGTCATTTTCAATGTATGAATGTCAAATCCTGGTGGTAGTGTGGCACCTTCTACTAGCAATTTTGCTATATAGCGTTGGGGATCATTTTCCAAGCACTCATCCATGAAGGATGCAAATTCAGGATCTTGGACTGCAGACTCTATGTCTTCAACAAAGACTCGTCCATTGGCATCTCTAGTGACAAATTTATCAAGCAATGGTTTGTGTGGTTTGTTCTTCCTAGGTGGTTGAGTGCTGAAAGGATTGATAAACTCGTTGGGGTCTGACATTTCTTTGTGCCTCTTTTGAGACCTTGTTTTGACCATAAAATAGTTGCTCAAAATGGGGTAATGCAGACTATGCCTAAGAACTGATATGACCTATTTCTATGTTTTTGGATTTTTTGGACAATAAGGATGTTACTAAAATGATTTCTAGAAATACGTATACTTAGATGACGTATGGTAAGATGGACAATATGTAAGACCTCATGTAGACTATGATTCTAAAATGGGTATAACCTACCTCCTATGGAGTAAATGCATGCAAGGATTTGTTTTGACCAAGGAACCTGATTGTAGGACAAATGATAGTTGACAAAGTGAACTTTCCAAACTAGACTTGTTGAGCTGAAAAGATTCACTAGATAAGACTAAGGTGACTAGGTTCGATGAGTGTGACAAATCAAGACATGAATTTATCCAAAGATGAGGAAACTTATCTATGCTGTGATATGCAATTTCCTAGGGAGTATCTAGATGCATGCAACTTAGGATGACAATGACGAAGACGTGGATTGTAACTAAGATTTCTGAGGAAGTATCTATATGCATGTGACTTTGGATGACTATGACGAAGATTTGGATTGTAACTAAGAGGTATATAACCACCTAATGGATGCAATATTTTTGAGAAAAATTTTGACAGTTTATGTTTGGACTCAGTTTGTAGTTTTGATTGTTCTCTATTAACAGGTAGATGCGGTTCACCTAACAGTTGCAGTTCAAGATTTGATAGTAGCAGTGTTTCTGATAGTTGCGGTCTTTCCTATGATAGTTGTGGTTCAATATTTGACAGTTGCGGTTTACCAATTCACATGTGTTTTTCCTATTCTGGACTCTAAAACTAGTTATCCTGACAGACACTTGCGGTTCGGACTTTGAAAGATGCGGTTTGCATGGACACATGCGACTCAAGATGTGACAGATGCACTTTGAAACTTTGAGATTATGAAAATCATGACAGGCAGATGCGATTATTCCTCTAACAGATGTGACTCTCTAATACAGAAGCGGCGATTAAACTGACAAATGTGACTCTATTCTTGACAGTTGAATTTTTTTTTTTTTCTGAAAGTTGTTTGACTGACTTTGTTTGTTTGATCAAGATTTTGGAAAATATAGCAAATAGCAAACACAACATTCAAAGTATTTTTAGTTTTGTGATGAATGGACTATTGAGACTCGAAAAACATTTACACCCTAGGTTTTTAGGATAGTACTTGTTGAATTCTTACTTGGATTTCTCTAGCTACATATATTTACGGTGGATGATTAGTAGCTTGACCCCACTAGCTCCCCTCCACGACACTCACTTATATGGGGTAGCCAAGCTACAGTACCCATGAATCTCCCATGGCATACTTTTCATCTCTACACATAAACCATAAGATTGTAAGACGGCTTCACAGGTCCGACCTGCTGCACCAACAAGTAGATAGGATTTTGGTAACTCTACAACAAGGCTTTTAATTCAGGCATTCCATTCGTGAGACACTAACCAACATCAGCGAGAGTCCATTTATGTCCATCTCGTCGGATTAGTGCACGTGATTCTTGGGGTTTCCCCAAGAATCCACTTTTATATACCAGCTGAAAGTCGCTTGGCTTTAGCGTGCTACCGGTCTGAGTCATCTTGGGGTGAGTAATTTTTCCCACCAAGACAGGCCCAAGTTCTAGAGTCATCAATAGTTTCTCTTACACCCAGGATTGCATGACTGCGCAAGAGGAGAGGATACTTCGGTGTACTAAATCGTAAGGGTTTACAGATATGTGCAAAGCACCAAACAAAGAAGATAGTGGTTCTTTTTATTCCAAATGACAATTTTCTATCTATCAAATAGAAAATTCATTTTAATCCCACATGATAATTATCTATCTACCAAACAAAAGCTTGTTTAAATAAATTAACACAAAGGCATTAGGTTCTGCATGCAATTTATCAGTAGTTCATAGTCTTCAGCTTTCGTCCTACAAAAAAATTGTCTTGGGTTTTAATTGTCTTCAAAGCAAATATCTGTGAAACCATAATTTTCAAAGATCTATTGTTTGAATAAAAACAATTTATCCAAATTTAAAACCTAAAGAACAGACCCCTATTCAAATTTAAATCTCTTTCCAGAAATGTAAACATATCCAAAAAATTTGACAAATTTCTCTCAAAATTGATATTTTATGAAAAATAACAAAAAAATTATTAAAAAATCAAAACATCACCAAAAAACCTATTTTTTTTCATCAAAGCTCCTGAGAATGTCGTCTAATTGCAAAAAACATTTCGTGAAAAAATATGTAGCCTTGTAAAAGTTATGGTCGAATATGTCGGTTTCACCAAATGTAACTTAGATTTTTCGGAATTGTGGAAGATGCTAACTGCTGTACAAGATTAAACATCAATTCTAATCTAAATAAAACAACAAAGAATGATAAGTAAGCACGATTAATTTAAACTAATAAAACTAGAATGATCTCACCGAATATGCAAATACTTCCTCGATTTATCTCAATTGCCCTTCTCCATCTTGCTGTATTGTTATTCTTGCCCTCAGATTTCTGTGTGTTTGAATGCAAGCATAACTTCGTCGAGTGTCTCAGCAAAATATCGAAGATTGTTTCTCTTCTTAAAAGTGTATAATAATTTCAGGAAGAGGAATAATGATAATGACAAGCCATTTTATAGATTTTGTGTTTTCAAATGATCGGCTTAGATTGAAAGAGAGATCGATGGATGAGATTGATGAATGCCATGTGATGAGTTATGTGACAGATAGTACGCGAGTTAGAACGTGAGTTCAACTGCAGGTAAAGACTAATTTTAGAACATGAGTTCCAATCTTCATCTTCAAAAAATAAAAGAAATAGACTTTGTATGCAAAAGCCAAAGTTAGAAGTTGGAGAATAAATGCATGATAAATGCATGTGAATGCAAACTTGAGTTAGTTAATTAAATAAAGATATTTAATTAATAAATATAGATCATGCATATGAGTTGGAACTAGTTAATCGACTAGTTGTGACGGAGAGTTCTCTCATAGAGATAACTCGAGTCAGACGATAAGTGCATGTAAGAGATAACTGAATGTTAGAGAAATGTGACATAATTAATTAAATAATGAATTAAATGTTAATTTAATTCAACATTCGAAATATGAGACTTTTAATTAAATAAATAAAGTAATTTATTTAATTTGGCTGTTGAAAAGGATAAAATGAATAATTAAATAATAAATATTTAATTATAGATGAAAAGGGGTTAAATGAATAATTAAATAAAGATATTTAATTATAGTTGGAAAAGTATGATAAAGGGGAATTAAATAATAAATTATTTAATTGATAGATAAAGAGGAAAGAATTAATTAGTTCGCAACATTATTAAATAAATATGATTTATTTAATTAATTAAGTTGAATAAATGATGATTATGAATTAATGAATTAATTAAAAAGGGTATTTAATTAATAGAGGAAATATGTGTTAGAAAGGCAATTAAATATGTAATATTATTTAATCAAGACGACGGACTATAGAAAATTATGTTGAAATGTGTACTCGTAGGCCTAGACCAATTTTCGGTATCTACAAGAGCAAGCGTAGGACAAATCTATTGTAGAAGAGGCTTGAGTTCCTCTCATCTTTCTCCTCCACTAGCCATGAGTGCTTTGGATAGAGGTGGTAAGATCCTCACTAATACTCTATATTGATTGGTTGGGTTAGCATGTACTATTTTGTAGTGTATTTTGTGTACTTTTCTTGTATTCCCCTCTTTATTGCATTATTTTTACAAAATTGCAATCTTGGTTGTCTGTGGAGGTGGAAACACTAAAATGGGGGTCTGAATAAGGAAGACTCCTAAACAACCCACCAAAAATTTCCCTCTTTTATGTGTGTAGGTGGAGAGATATTGGAGCAAGCTGGTGAAAAGGTTATTGTGTGAGATCATCTTCATCACCCTTGTGGTAATCTACTTTCTTTATCACATTTGTCTTTACATTTCATATTTCATTGTCTTATTTTGCACCTTTAGAAACTCTTAACTAGGTTGATATTTTGTTTTTGAGTGTTCGAACCTTGTCACCCTAGTTTTCTAGTCATACCAACAACAACACACCTTGAGCGATGTCAGCATGACATGCTATCATCCTAGAACCACACTTCTATCCTCCAATAGAGAGCTATCTAAGACACAAAGTTGACCCTATAAACTACCTCACCTAGTCTTCATTCAACTCCTAGGTTTGTAGAGTGATCAAATGACCCTATAGTCCTCATTGTTCCTGTCTCATCCATATTAAAATTCCTTTAATCTGAGGTAAGTTAGGGCAGCCATACTACTCTTGGACTTTTGTGACCTGGGGCCTTGTAGTAGTTGGTCCCCTCTCTTATATTTTTGATGAACCTAATGTCAACTATTTTGGTGTTTTTTGTGATAATGAAAGTTCCTTTCATCATCTCCTAGGAGTGTTGTAGGTGTGAGTGTTGTAAGGATTTTTCCTTACAGCCCAACCTATGACCCCTAGTAGGTGTATTTGGAACATTCAAAAGGTGTTGCATGATGAAACCGGAACTAGGTCACTATCTTATCTTGTAACCTCTAGGAGACTCTGTAGAAGTGTTGTTTAAGTATTTGTGAGGGCCCCTTTCTAAAATCAACCTATTCCCTCTGTGCAGCTTGTGAGTAGTGGTATTGATATAACCTTCACTTCACAGGACCTACTGATAGGCATCAATAGGGAACCATATCCACTTTACATTCTCGTGATGATAAATGGGAATACCATGGAAGGTATTATTATTGATCTGACATCTCAAGTAAATATCATAAATGAGATCTTGTTAATCAAGTTGCTTCATAAGGATGGGTATGATGCACCTGAAAGTATCGTCCACATACATGATAGAATTTTCATACCTCCTATAGGGATTCTTTTCCTATCAATCCTCATTGGACCTAAATCTATTAACCTTAAGTTTGGCATCATCCCAGGGTGTGAAATTTTTAGAGTGAAGCTAGGCATTCCCTAGCTGGTAGCTATGAGTGTAGTTCCCTTGATTGTACACAAATATTTGAAATTCCCTCATGGAGATTCGGTACATTTTTTTCATGAAACTGGTTATATACACCGGTTCCAGATGGCAGCTACACCATAGATTACTTTTGGCCTACACCTATTGGTCCTCTCCTACCCAAGAAGGACCTCCTATATTGCACATATCAAAAACTATAAGAAGGAACATTCTAGGCCAAAAGTGAGATACTCCCATTCACCTTATGCTATTTAACATAGGGCTTGCCTAAAAGATGAAAGTGATTCCACCAAGGCACGCAAAAGAGAAGAAGAGAAGCGGTCTTGAGATAATCCTTCTTCCTCTACCATTGTTCAGCTCAATGCTTCCTCTCACCCTACTTAGGTACTATCTTCTTTTGTCTCATGTTTGCAAGAGAATCCCACAGTGTGTGCTTGGTGAAAGGCCAAGCATCCTATGTTTGAGCTTCATTTCTTACTGATGAAGCCTAGGCTCATTTTTTATGGTAAACATAAAGCCCCCATGGAGAGTCCTATATGTCCTAGCTTCTGTGACCTCCTACTATTCTTGCTCCTAAAATAGTGAATTGAAAGAGGCCCTATGCCAAGGCACTGGAATCAATTCCCCATTTTGTTTCTGAACCTGTCCTTCCTACTCCCATATAGGCATCTATCCCTCCACTGAAAATAGCTATTGAGGACACTCCCATGGATAAGCATGAGCCCTCTATTCCTTTGCAACCTCTAGCTTTTGGATTGAAGAGTCATAGAAACCATCTTGCACATGAGTGCAAGTGATAGAAAAAGGATATTCTGGCTGAGAAATCTTCCTTATAGAAGAAGGAAGAGGAAACAAGAACTCCTATATTAGGACCTCCTGCCATGTCCTCCTCTCTCTTCCCTTTTGTTTTTGTCCAAACTAACTTTGCATCACTTCCAACTTCAACTACAAGAGCACATGTGCCTGATAATGTGCAAGTGTTCATCGCTCCTTCAGTGGATCTACCTCTAATAATTTTCATTTTAGATGTCTCACCTTTTTTGAAACCCATAGATATGATTAACACTTCAATTATATCTATTGCAGTTCTTTCTTCCTCTTCCTCTACCTTTCTTGCTTCATTTGTGGGGATTTTGTCTCCTCCGATTAAGAAAAAGGTAGTGAGTGGTCCTTCTAGCAATGGAAGACATAAGATGAGCCCACCTTTTTTGAAAGGTGGTCCCCCATTGACTTGTTATGTCCTAGTGACATAACCAGTCCTAGCCTCTACTAAGTTTGTCACCACCCTCGAGTCACTTAGTGAGCCTAGTGGTGAACCTCATGTGCAAAACCCTCCATCTATCGAGGTAAAACATGACACTCCCATTAAGTGCATGTTTAATTCAATGGATGAAGTTCTAATCTTGTCAGTGATCTTGGCTAGGTTATTGACCTTGGACCCACAAGAGTTGAGTGAAAAAGACATCACAGGTCCTTCTTCCTTGCCCCTTGTTACAGGAGGATCAAAATCTCCTCCTCTTAGCATTACACTATTGCAAGCTAATCATCCTTCCCCCTATGATGATCTAGAATGGGAAGCAGGCAACCTATTGATTGACAAGTGTTAGGGAGTGACCCTCTTCTTGATCTTTAGATTAGATGTGTGTGTGATGTGATGTGCTTCCCCCGTGATCATGCTATATGTGCCTAGATGACCCTTGTCACCTCTATTGGTGCTTGGATACTTGTGTGGAATTTTTGTTGTAAACCTTCTATTTTTATCATAATTCTTCCATTTTTTTTATTCACTTTTGGTAAATTGAGGAAGATTCAAAGTATTAGGGGAATTTTGGCTTCCTTCCATGTTGACCTGATTTTTTATTTTTACTTTGTCTTTCATGTATTCTTCCTGATCTGGTTGGGGATTGATGATCTTTCACCCCATATCGTGGTTACCTATTATATATATAAATAAAGGTAGATCTGACCTCAAGAAACAAGATACCCTTGTACCCTTTGTTCATATTCTCTTTTCTTATACTTTCTCTTTATCTCTCTCTCTTCTTTTCTTGAGTTGTCCCTTTCATGTGTGAAAAATCCACTCCTACACAACTTGGTCTTTAAGCAATGCATTCACTTCCAAAAAAATCTTCTCTCAAGACCCTTCACACACTTCTTTGTTATAATTGCATTCACGACTTGAAATCCTAATAGAACATGTTTCCTTCATCATGAGTTTATAAAGAAAGGACCTAGAAACCTTCCTCTGAAGCAAGAACAACCTTTTATCTTCCCCTTGTGTGAGGGCATATCCTTCTTGTCGAATTCCTTGATGAAGTGAACATCTTTGAAAAGGATTCCTTGATGATGAATCAATTCGAGAAAGAAGGCATTGAACGATGTGTCCCTTGAGTGGACCCTTTATTTTTGCATCGAGTTCCCAATTGACCCCCTCAAAAATCCTTTCACATCTTGGCATCTATTTTGGGGCCAACCCAACTAGACTGGTTTCAAATCTTAGCATCTAGCCTGAGGGTAGCTCGACTAGACCTGTTTCCTCTTTCTATCTATCTTGTGGGCAGCCTGATTAGACCTACTTCACATCCTTCCATCTAGCTTGAGGGAAGCCCGAATAGACTTCACTTTTCAAATAGTGTGTCCCTTGAGTGGACCCCTCTTCCTTTTGAAGGGTTCCTGAGGAACCCCTTTGAAAGTCTTCCAACTTGGCAATGATCTATGTGACTATCTATTCACTGGCCTACATGGCCACTTCCTGACATGTTCTACTTGTGGGTAAACATGTCACTATTATTGACTCCATGGTGTCCGCTTTTCTTGGTCTTCATCATGTGAGAGTTCTTGGGGGATACCTTCCTTACAGTTCTACTGGTTTGTAAGTTACTCTTCCTATTTTACTTCATGTGAGAGTTCTTGAAGGATACCTCCCTTGCAAGTCTGTGAGCCTATAATCCCCTTGCATTCTTGAGCTTCACAGTTTTATGAAGCTATGAACTCCTTTTTTTTATTCTGCACTTCCGAGTTCACCAGACTATGATCTTATTTCTTGTTGATATAGGTATACATCTATAACCTTAATAATTTGATCTACTTCACCAAATAACTCATGCTCACTAAAGTGGGGGAAAAATGTATAGGAGCAAATTTGTATCCCTAATGCAAATTCCCCTTCTACCTTTCTCCACTTTAGAAAAGAAAACTCAGAGGATTATTTCCATATAAGGCCATTTTTCCCATCACACTTGGCACCTATTTTGAGTGTTGGTGGAGGTGATTCTCTTGAGGATTCCCACGTAGCATGCAAACATCCACATGACATGTTCAAATCCCTAAAAAACTCCTATGGGTGGATTCTGTAAAGACTTTACACTTCCTATTGGAATTTGAAGTGTAACGCCTCCCTTCTACTGATCGACTCGAATATGGTCATTTCTTCCATTCTTCTTTCATATTATTCATTTATTCTATCTATTTGGATCTTTTGGCCATCTCTTGAGCATCTCTCGACATTATATCATTCATCCACAAGCTTTGTAGCAACATCTCACACTCCATATCAACAATCTATCACTTCATCACTTTAATAGAGCAAGCGCAAGATGAATACATTGCAGTAGAGGCTTGAGCTCCTCTCATCTTTCTCCTCCACTATCCTTGAGAGCTTCTCACTAATCTTCTCTATTTTTTGGCTGTGTTAGCACGTACTATTTTGTAGTGTCTTTGGTGTACGTTTTTTGTATTTCCCTCTTTATTGCATTATTTCTACAATGTTGCAACCTTGGTTGTCCATGGAGGTGGAAACACCAAAATGGGGGTCTGACTGAGGTAGAATCCTAAACAACCCCACAAAACTTTCCTTATTTCTATGTGTAGGTGGAGAGATCTTGGAGCAAGCTAGCGAAAAGGTTATTGTGTGAGATCATTTTGATCACCCTTGCAGTAATCTACTTTCTTTATCATATTCATCTTAGCATTTTGTATTTTATTGTCTTATTTTGCACCTTTAGAATCTCTTAACTAGGTTGATAGTTCATTTTTGAGTGGTCCAACCTTTTCTTCCTAGTTTTTTGGTCGTATGGAAGCTAGCATGTTGTGCTGTCATCCCAAAACCATTTTTCTGAAAGAGAGCTATCTAGGACATAGATTTGACCCTAAAAATTGGCTCACCTAGTCTCCATTCAACTCTTGGGTTTGAGAAGTGATCAAAGGACCCTATAGTCCTCATCGTTCTCATCTCATCCATCCTAATACTCCTTTAAAATTAGGTAAGTTAGGGAAACCATAATAATCTTGGCCTTTCATGACCTAGGGCCTTGCAATGGTTAGTCCCCCTCTCTTATAGTTTCATATGCTACCACTTGTCCATCTTGCATTAGTATTTCTTCCAATCCCTCTCTTGAATCATCGATGATTATAGTGAATCTTCCATTAGGTGAGGTATAGTTAGTACTAGTTTTTTCATGAGCCTCTCCTTAAATATTTAGAATTATTGTTCACATTTCTTGGTCCATTCATTTTTTTTCCCTTTCCTTGGAGTGATGTGATTGGATATGCAATCTGGGGGAACCCTTGCACAAAATTTCTATAATATCCTATGAGGACTATGAAGCTACAAAATTCTAACACATTTTGAGTCACTGACCATTCCATGATTTCCTTGATCTTATCAAGGTCTATAGCGAATCCCTCAGCTGAAATAATATGGCCTAGATAGTGCACCCTATATTGATAAAAAAAATGATTATTTGGATAGCTTCCCAAAGATTTTATTTTCTCTCAGCCATTGTAAAAGTATCCTCAAGTGCCTATCATGTTCTTCAATAAAATTTGAGTAAACTAGGATGTCATCAGTGAAAATTAAAACAAATTCATCCAAACAGTCTCGATACACACTATTCATGAGGTTAATGAAATATACAAGTGCATTGGTCAAACCAAAAGGTACCATAGTGAGATCTTTATGTCCATATCGAGTTTGAAATGAAATCATAAAAATTTATTCTTCCTTTATTTTGAAAGCTCTAACTCACTACAAACGAGATTGTTATCTACCCTCCACTCTGATTACTTTCCATATTGGATTTTCCTTGAGTTTAGCATGCATTTTTAAGAGAGGGGGACCAACCACTGCAAGGCCCAAGGTCATGAAAGGCCAAGATAATTATGGCTACCCTAACTTACCCTAGTTAAAAGGAATGTTAGGATAGATGGGATGATAATGATGAGGACTATAAGTTCCTTCAATCACTCTACAAACCTAAGAGTTGAAAGGAGACTAGGGGAGTCATTTTTTTAGGGTTGAGTCTATATCTCTAGTAGCTATCTGTTAGAGGACAAAAGTGTGGTTTTGGGTTGATAGCATGATGCACTAGCGTATCTCAGCTACACTAGTATTCATATGGCCAAAAAATTATAGAGACAAGGCCTAACCTCTAAAAGATAAACTAACATCCTAGTTTAAATGTTTCTAAAGGTGCAAGATAAGACGATAAAGTATGAAATGTAAAGACAAATATAATAAAGAAAGTAGATTACGACAAGGGTGAGGAAGATGATATCACACAACAATCCTTTTCCAACTTGCTCCAAGACCTCTCCACCTACACACAAAAAATATGGAAAATGTTGGGGGGTTGTATAGGGGTCTACCTTAGTTAGACCCCTATTTTGGTGTTTCCACCTCCACAGACAACCAAGTTTGCAATGATGTATAAATAAAGCGATAAAGAGAATACAATAAAAGTACACCAAAAAAACTACAAAATAGTACATGCTTACTTGACCAAACATATGGGAGAATATTACCACCTTCATCTAAAGTGCTCAAGGCTAGTGGAGGAGAAATATGAGAGGAAATCAAGCTTCTGATGTAATGGATTTGTCCTATGCTTGTTTTTCAAAGTGACAAAGATATATTGTTGCAATGAAGTGTGAAATTTTGCTTCAAAGCTTGTAGATGAATTCTCCAAGTGTGAAGAGATTGTGTAGGTTTCAACTAAAGATGAAAATGGATGAATGAATGGAGAATATGAAGAAGGAATGGAATAAAATGGCCATATTCGGGTTGGATAACTGAAAAAAGGTGTTACACTTTGACTTCCAATAGGAAGTGTAAATTTTCTATAGACTCTAGCTACAGGAATCTACCAGGGATGTAAGCACGCCGCGTAGATGTCTACGAGTTGTGTGGGAATCCCCGATAGAAAATCCTCCACTGACACTCAAAATGGGCACCAAGTGTGATGGTAGCACCAGGCCTATGTGGAATTAATCCTCCAAGTTTGGTTTTCTAAAGTGTAAAGGGGAAAAAGGGGAATTTGTATTAAGGGTGAAAATTCGCTCCTATAAATTTTTCCCCAACTTTAGTGAGCATGAATACTAATGAGTTATTCAATAAAGTAGATCAAATAAGTAGTAGTAAGGTTAGATATGTATACTTGTACCGACGAGGAAGTAGATCATAGCCTGGAGAACCTAGAAGTATAGGAAATAACTTCATAGTTTTGAAAAACTATAAAGATAAAGAAAGAAAGTTCCTTATAGGCTCATGGACTTCCAAAGGAAGTATCCTTCAAGAAATCTCACATGAAGGAATCTCAAAAAGAACCTTATAGACCTGTATACTTGCAAGGAAGGTATCACCCAAGAACACTCACATGAGGAAGACTGAGTAAATGGGACTCCATAGAGTTAGAAATGACAACATGTTTACCCACAGATAAAACATGCCAGGAAGTGGCCATGCAGGACAATGATGGATAGACATTCAGATCATCGTTAAGTTGGAATACTTTCAAATGGATCCCTTGGGAACCCTTCAAAAGGAAGAGGGGACCACTCAAGGGATGCATTGTTTGAAAAGTAAGGTCTAGTCGAGATGGCCCCAAGATAGATGCAAGGATGTTAGGTAGGTCTAGTTGGGCTGCCCCCGAGCTAGACATAAAGATGTGAAACTAGTCTAGTCGAGCTACCCCCGAGCTAAATGCCGTAGAACTCATTACAGATTTTTTTTTGAAGGGGTCCCTTGGGAACCTAGCATGAAGAAAGGGGGCGCACTCAAGGGAAACACTATTCAAAATTTAGTGCCTTCTTTCTCGAATTGATTCATCATCAAGGAATCCTTTTGAAATATGTTCACTTCATCAAGGAATTTGAAAGGAAGGATATGCCCCCACACAAGGGGAAGATCAAAGTTGTTACTGCTTTGGAGGAAATTTCCCAAGTCCTTTCTTTACAAAACCATGATGAAGGAAACACATTTCATTATGGTTTCAAGTCGAGAATGAAATTCTAACAAAGAAGTGTGTGGAGGGTTCTTTGAAAAAATATTCATTTAGAAAAAAATGCATTTTGTAAATACCAGGTAATGTAGAAGTAGCGTTGTCACACATGAAAGGGAAAACTCAAGCAAAGAAGAGAGAAAGATAAAGGGAAAGCGAAAGAAAAAGACAAACAAATATGAACAAAGGGTACAGGGGGATCTGGTTTCGCAGGGTCAAATATTCCTTTATTTATATATATAACATTTAACCATGGTGAGAGGTAAAATATAATCAATTCCCATCTAGATAAGGAATAATTCATGGAATAAAAGTAGAAATAAAAAATTAGTTCAACATGGAAGGAAGCCTAAATTCCCCCAACGCTTTAAATCGTCCCTGATTTTCCAAAATTCAATCACAAGCATGGAAGAATGATGATACGAATAGAAGAAGGTTTACAACAAAAAAACCATGCTTGTATACAAGCACCAACAAGGGTGACAAGGGTCATCCAAGCCCATATAACATGTTCATAAGGGAACACATCACAACACACACACATCTAATCTAAAGATCAAAATGAGGGTCTCCCCCTAACACTGGTTGACCAAGAGGTTGTCAAATTCCTAGTTTAGATCATCGTAGGGGGAAGGATGATGAGCTTGAAATGGTGTAATGTTAAGGGGAGGAGGTTTTGATCCTACCACAACAAGGGATAAGGTAGAGGGACCTATGAGGTCTCTGTCGCTCAACTCTTGTGGGTCTAAGGTCAATGAATTTATGAGGATCACTGATAGGGTCAAAACTTCATCCACCAAATTAAACATGAACTTAATGGGAATGCCATGTTTTATCTCAATAGATGGATGGGTTTGCACTCGAGGTTCACCACTAAGCTCACCAAGTGAGCCAAGAATGGTGAAAAAATAAAGGGAGGTTGGGACTGGTTCCATCACTAGGACATAACATGTCAATGTGGGACCACCTATTAGGGAAGGCAAGCTCCTCTTACATCCTCCATTGTTGGAGGGACCATTCTCTACCTTTTTCTTTGTTGAAGGAGGTGAAATCCCCATAAACAAAGTGAGGTAGATAGAGGGAGATGAGGAAAGAATCATAGTAGATACAACAAAAGTTTCATTCATATCTATGAGTTTCAGGAAAGGCAAGACATTTATAATGGATGTCAACAAAGGAAGCTACATGAAAGGAGTGATGAACACCTGCACCTTTCTTGGCACATGTTTTCTTGCAGTGGATTCCAAAAGAGATACAAAGCTAGTTTGGATAGGAACAAAAGGGAGGAGAGAGGAGGTCATGATAGAAGGTCCTAATTCAAGAGCGATCATCTCCTCTTCTTTCTTCTATAAGGTGGATTGCTCGATTAGAAGAGGCATTCAACAGTGCTTGCACTCATGTGCAAGGTGATTTCTATGACTATTCAAACCAGAATCCATATTTTTCAAAGGACCAAAGTGCTCCTGCTCAGCCATCGAAGTGTCCTCCATAACTATTTCCAAAAGAGCGATAGGCTCCTAGATATGAGCAAGAGGAATCGACTCTAGTGCCTCAGTAGCGAGCCTCTTCTTGTTCACTATTTTAAGAGTAGGAATAGTAGGAGGCCACAAAGGCTCAGACATGGAGGAATCTCCACAAGGGGATTTTTTTCTACCATAATGAATGGGCCTAGGTTCTGTAGGCAAGACAAGAAGATCAAACATAGGAAATTTGGCCTTTCACCAAGTGGGAACCATGGGATTCTCTCACAAGCACAAGATAGAAGTAGATGGTACCATAGTAGGGTGAGAGGAATCATTGGGTTGAATAGTGAAAGAGGAAGGAGGATCTCAAGACCACTTCAATTCTTCTCTTCTGCATGCCTTGGTAGCATCATTGTCAGCTTTTAGACAAGCCCTATGTGAAATAGCATAAGGTGAAGGAGGGTATCTTACTTTTGGCCTAGAGTGCCCCTTCTTCTATTTTTGATATTGTGCGATACAAGAGGTCCTTCCTAGGTAGGAGAGAACCAATAGGTGCAAGCCAAAAGTGATCCAAGGTATGGTTGCCACATGCAACCAGTAGTTTATAACCAGTGTCATGGACAACATGTACCAAACCTCCATGAATGAATTTAAGATACTTGTGCACAACTGAGGGATCTATGTTCATAGCCACCAACAAAGGGATACCTAGCTTAGCTAACAATGAAGGGATACCTAGCTTCACCTTGAAGATTTTGGACCTTGGGATGATGTCAAACTTAAGGTTCACAGATTCAGGTCTGATGCGGATCGATAGGACAATACTCCCTATAGGAGGTACAAAAATTCCATTATGTTTGAAATGGTACTTTTAGGTGCATCATATCCATCCTTATCCAGGAAGTTTATTAACATGGTCTCCTCAAATATAATATTCAGTTGAGATATCAGATCAATGAGAACACTTGCTACAATATTCCCATTTATCCTTGTAGGGATGTAAAGAGGAGATGGCTCCCTATTAAATCCCATTGATAGATCCTGTGAAGTGAAGGTTATACTAGTACCACTACTCATAGTCTACATAGAGGGAATTGGTTAGTTTAAGAAAGAGGACATCATGCACACTTAATAGTACTTCCACAAAGCTTCCTAAGGTTTACGGGATAAGATAGTGAGCTAATTCTGATTTCGTCACACAATACCTTTTGAAACTTCCAACTATGCCTACTAGGGGTCACAAGTTGCATTGCAAGGTGAAATCCTCACAAAACTCAAACTTGTAACACTCCTAGGATATGAGGAAAGGGACCTTCAGTATCACAAAATAGAACTTAAAAGGTTCACGTTGGGTTCACCAAAAATGTAAGAGAGGGAGACCAACCACTGCAAGGCCCCAGGTCACGAAAGGCCAAGAGTAGTATGGCTTCCCTAAATTACCTTAGTTTAAAGGAGTGTTAGGATGGATGGGATGAGAATGATGAGGAATATAAGGTCCTTTGATCACTTTGCAAACCCAAGAGTTGAAAGGAGACTAGGCAAGTTAGTTTTTTGGGTCAAGTCTGTATCTTGAGTAGCTCTCTATCTAGGATGACAACACAACATGTTAGTGTCTCTTAAGTGCGCTAGCATTCATATGGCCATAAAACCATAGAGACAAGGTCTAACCTCTAAAATACAAACTAAGAGCCTAATTTAAGAGTTTCAAAAGGTGCAAGAAAAGACAATAAAGTATGAAACATATGGACAAATGTGATAAAGAAAGTAGATTACTACAAGGGTGATGAAGATGATCTCACACAACAATACTTTTTCCAGCTTGCTCCAAGATATTTCCACCTACACACATAAAATAAGTAAAATTTTGAGGGGCTGTATAAGGGTCTCCCTCAGTCAGACCCCCATTTTTGTCTTTCCATCTCCAAGAACAACCAAGTTTTCAATTATGTAGAAATAAAGTGATAAAGAAAGAATACAAACAAAGTACACCAAAAGCACTATAAAACAGTGTGTTCTTACTCAACCAGACAATAGAGAAGATGAGAGGATCTTACCACCTAACAGAACTCAAAAAAATTGCAAATTTGAGATGCCTATTTCAAAATTTTACTTCTGCACTTTCAAAAGTGCATTTAATGAATCAATCTAAGTGGCCTACATTGGAGGGTCATATTTTAAGGCCTATTGATCTTCATGAAAAATAAATTTATGGATATATTCAATTGAAATATGAAAATATGCATGTCAGTTTTCAGCTTCCCATGGTGAGTTTTTTGAGAGTTTCGAAAAGTGAAGTTGGAGGGTTTTGACACTATTATGTTGTTTGTAGATTGTCAATTTCATAAAGTAGCTTCCTGTTTGGGCATGAATTTTGCAACTAGTTGACTATGAAGTCAAAATGAATGGTGTTACATATTCTCCATATCAAGATGATCTCACATGTCAGTTTTCTGAGCCTCATGACCTCGTTTACTATTTTTAATAGATCAAAACAAAATGCAGTTTGTTGAGTTTTGCATTTTCATTCTTGACAACACTTCAGAGAGGCCAACTTCAACCGTCAATATATTTTAACCGGTGATAATTCAATAAAATTACTTTTGTACACGTGCTTAGGGTACCTAAATGATATAGTGTGTCCAGTGGAGACTCATCAGGGGTTGATTTGCTATTTTTACAAAATGACAATTGGATAAGTTTGAGTTGGTTCAAAACAACTGTTTGTTGCAGGAAGCCTGACTAGGCAACTTTGTCGATTAATATTTTTCACCTCGTGATATTTTTTCTGAGCCATTTTTTGCATTGTATTCTTGGGTCAAATGACTATATGTTTACAAGTTTTGATGGCTCTAGGGGGTCATTTGACCAGTTTCCCAAATTGATTTCTGAGTCAAATTGGTGTATTTTGACCATTCTACAAAAGGGACAAAACAATTTCTAATGGCAACCCATTTTACCATTTCACTTCAAATGCATCTAGAAGTTGTCCTAGGATGATTTGAGGCTAACTCTTGTTTGAAAATGATTTTTTTTTTCACCAGGCCCACATGGGGCCTAACATGCTTTGCATAGTTGTGAAGCTCTTCAAAGGAAATACTACAGTCAAGATTTTAGGAACAATATATGGTGATGGATTAACAAGGCAGTGCTTACACCAGTACTTGTCAATTATTTTCCCTATAGTTTGAAAATGTAGATGATTTGTGTGAGGAGGATGTTCAATTAGAATAACTTGAAGCATATAACCATTGGAGGCTCAAACCAAAGTTTAAAATTATTTTGTTTCAAAGCATAGAGAATGAAGATAGTGTCTCACGTAAGTAACCAGGGGATAGTGTCACAACAACAAAAAAAAATTCTACATTGTTTGAATAGCTATAGGATACTCGGAAAGCATATAAGGTATTGCAATGACTGTTATTATTCTTTTGTATTTCATTGAAACTGTTCACATGAGAAGTTATGATGACTTGTGGTGAAGTAAGATTGTAGAATTAGTTGAATTTCTTGCTGGAATTTTAAGTATACCTTAAAATTTTTGATAAAAATGAATGCATAAGGAAAGAAAGTAAAGGGATTTGGTTACTTTCCTATCTCCCACACCATCTATCCTTAAGGAATCATCAACACATTGGCCTATCTCTGATATTGGATGAGCACACCCACAATTGATAAAAAAATTCATTCCAACTACCAACAAATTAATGGAAGAAAAGTGGATAAATTATCTTGTAGCTACATTCACCTTCTTAAGTGGCTTTAGTAAACCCCCATGTTATTGTTCTCTCATTTTTCATGAAGAGGGATGGAAAACCTTGCAAATAATTATGGAATCCTTCCCTCAAATTTAATAGGATAGAGGTACACGTGGCCTGGGGAATGTTTGAAGAAAATATTTAGGGGACTATAAGAAAGAATATCATGTAGAGATAAGAAAAAATGAGCTACAAGTGAGAATGCGAGAGGAATGAAAACACCATGAAAGATCAAATTAAGATTCCTAAGTTTTTAAAATCCAAGTGTTGAGAAGGAAATCGAGTTTCATTGGGAAAATTGATATTGATCATCAAATGAAGACTTGTTGGTTCAATGGATGATGGTGAATGGAATAAACATGCAATCATTCTTCAAGGGGAGAAACCCACATCTGCATCAATATATCAAATTTTTTTGAGGAAATCCTATTTAAAATGCTTCAAAAGCTTTCTAGCCTATGCAATACTACAACCAACATGCTATGGGAGGGGGCTTGTGTATTTGAAACAGATGATGAAAGGGCCTTAAAAATTTGAAAGAAAAGATAATTTGCAGGAGGGTGTCGACTGTGATCTATGGTACGACCGTGGAAAACCGTCAATGCATAAAGGAGGGTTGTTTCATATGGGATTTGGGAGTATATGTTAGTAGAGGAATCACAACGCCACCATGGAGACTGCAACTAGTACGCACAAGATGGAGATGTTAGAGGATTTTTATGTGGCATGAAGATTAGAATATGAGTGAGGGACATTGTTAAAGAAATTTCTTGGTGCATTCATCTTGCCCATTAAATTGGTGTTGGTTGCCAAGTTAATCTTCTAATTGTGATACCTTGTAAGATAGCTTTTGGAGTAGGGAAATGCACGGTTTGGAGCTTCTATAACAAGGCATTAGAAATTTTTAGGCAAATTTTATTTGTAGAGGCTCAAATTGTTTGAAGAAGGTGATGCCATACACAATGAGGAGATAGGTGTATTGTATAGAACAAGTCTCGACCTCTACCCTTGATAGGAACTCCAAATAATAGGCTAGCATGATTGATGTGAAATTATTTATTGACATGTCCAAACCCTCAAGCTGCACACAACTTCGATGGGCTATGTAGTTTTCTTACCTCTTAACCATCCTTCCAGGGCACAACCAATCAAGAGTAGACTCATGCAAAGGTGATGTTTGGTGTGTTGATAATCAATCAACTGATGGTTTGGGGCATTGTTTTTTTATCACGGCATAGAGGATAATGGGATTATGTTTGATCCCCTATACAATGGAGGATCAATCCAACTAAATGGAAGGGAACATAGAGTCATGATAAGCACTGAATGGAATGCAGAAACTCCAAGCAACTATAAGAAGCAGGTGCGCAATAGATGGGAGAATAGGGTATACGCATCCATCAAAGAACATGAGCATAAAAGACAATTCAAAAGTTCTTTTCTTCATATTCTGCAAGTGTTTCATTAGTGAAGGAGGAAGGGCATTCATGCCAGGTAGTAGACAAATTGCAAATGCATTGGCCAGTGCCCATAGTGAACATGTATCAAAATGAGTTCAATAAATCCCATGCCGCCATAGCCAAAAAGGTGTAGAACACAAGAAAATGTGAATTAGGGCAATAGTGAAGGCCAAGGGAGATAAATGGCAAAGAAAAAACATAGCCCACATGGCAAGAACTCGAAGACTATGCAAGAAAAAGATGGGGTCGGGAAAATTGTTGTGAGGTTGGCGAGATGGAGGCACATGGATGTGGGCTCGACAACAAAGGTGAAGATAAGGGTGCCCAATAAATCTTGTTGAGTGCAATATTTAAAATGGTGAGTACAACACAAATGTGAAGTGGCCCGATAAAACATAAATGGAATGTGGTGAGATAAATTTTAGTCTAATGTGGTGATTATTTTTAAATTCTTTACCTTTTTAAAATGGTGATTGATGGCATAGGGGTGGTAATTTTATTTTACCAATGGAGTGAATTAAATATTCACTTTATAAAGGTTTTCTTTGCTGGGAAGGACATTTTTCATGGGAAATATTTTCTCCCTCACAGTGAACGAAAATAAAAGGAGAAGAATATTTCATTTTTCCATAGGTGAAATATTTGGAGATAAGAAATGGATTTTTCAATTGCAAGAGGGGTAATTTATTAAGTGTGTAAAGGTGAAAACAATATGCCCATGCAATATTTAAATGTTGGTGTTTGAATGATAAAAGCATAGAGGGGTAGAGTGGTTTTATCCACAAAAGTAAAATCTTTTAAAATGAGAAAATGTTTTTGATAAAACATTTCAAGTATTATGGGAGTGTGGGTAAAGTTAGTTTCCCATGAATTTTATTTAAGCAAAATTACTTTGAAATTAAAGCAGATATGAGGTAAAGTTTTAACCGTTAAAATGCTTTATGCACATGAAATGGAGAATGAATTAAATATTCACTGTGGGTTTTTTATAAAGTGAATTTATTCACTTTATAAACAAGTATCATGTGCTCCAAATAAAAATGCAAAGTGTGACTGCAACAAATAAAGTGGATTTTATATTCATTTTATATTTGAGGGCATGTGGGTATTGTATAAAGTGAATTTATTCACTTAATAAGAAAATATATTTGTTGGTAAGCAAAGTATAATGTGCAACAATTAAAGAGAGTTGAAACAAAATTTTCATGAAAGAGGTATTTTCCAATAGCTAGGTGAATGATGAGATTCTCCACATGGGCAGATTTTCAGTTGCAAGGCAAGGATTAGCAAAGATGTTTTGAGAGGATAAGGTTGTTGCTGCAAAGGAAGAGAGATGAGAGATTATTTTCAGTTTGATCAATAGGAATGAAGCTTCTAGATGGAATTTCTAGATCATGTTTAGGGATACTCCTATTTGCTTCTCTTCTTCTATATCTACTCTTCTTCTCTCATTATAAAGGGTTTTGAGTTTTGGTATTGGGTTGGGCAGATAGAGAATTGTAAATTTTGAGTTATTTCTTGAGTCTATAAGCTGTAATTTTCTGAATTCATGAGTAAATACAACTAGTTTATGCAAATAAAATCATGAAGGTGTTTGCACATTCATGAATATCATCAGATTGTCTCCATATTTGTACACTTTTAGTCATATAAATTTAATAATATAAAGTGCCTTTGATTTTATCATCTCAAATTTCAAGGGATTTGTTTGTATGTTCCTTGTTTTGTTTCAAAGAAATGGTTAAAATTATTTGAGCAGGTGATTGTGATTTTAGGTGTGCAGATGGGATTTGATAAGGAGAATTTGACTGATAATAAGAGAGGGATTGCTAGTGCAAGATGCTAACAGTTGATGCAAAGCATTCGCAATTTGAATCCACTAGTTGAAGTCTATTTGTTGGGGAATTCATTTATGTGTTTGAATCCATGGCCCAGAATTGGCACCGATCTATTATTCAGTTTTGTGCATCTTAGAATCATTTTATAAATGAAAAAGCATTCTTAATATTACTGTTTGGTTTTTTGTTTGTCCTAATTTCCAATGGCTAAGAGAGGGTTGAGTTATTGAGAATTTAGCCAAGTTTGAAGTAGTCAATTATTCCCTTAGTATATTTTCATTAGGAATTATCTGCTTTATAAAACAATGTTGGTGTATGAGTGAATTAAGTTTTGGGCATTGTATAGGTTTACCTAGCTTGGTTCTGTAGATCCAGAAGTGTAGGAGATGTCAATATTTGAATGAATCTTGTCAATTGGCCACTAGCCTTTGTTTTCTTTAATATAGAGGTTGGATACCTCTTAGGGAATTACAAAGCCTTAGCTAGGTTGCATTTGAAAACACCAACATAACGGCAACTCGGTTGGGGATAATTTGAGAAAATTCTTATTGCAGAATCTAGCCATAAGAGTCAAATGATTTTCCATTTTGAATTTAGTTTAGATACTCAATGATTTCAAACCTAGAGGAATATTTTTTGAAGTGAACCTAAAAGTTACATGATTTGCGGTGCTCTGCTAGTGGAAGGAACTCAGAAAGAAGTTTACATTTAAAGGACCTTCATACTATTTGAAGCTTTGTCCTTTGTGAAAAGAGGTGGTGACTTTGTTAATAGAACCTATTGAAAATTTGAAGAAAGTTATAGATCTACAAATATTACCAGTTAGGAAGACAATTTGTAGTTGCTATAAAATTTCCAAGTATTCCTCACTCTTGGTTTTGAAGAAACTCTTGTGTGAAAACCATATTTTAACTTCTTAGGAAAACCTTTGCTTCCCTATTGAGTGAGTTAGCACGGACAAAGGGAAAGAAAAGTAAATTAAAATTTGCACACTCCTATTTGTTGGATCTATTGAATATAATTGTAATTCTAGTGAAATATTTTATTTAGTGATCAAATATATTCTAGTTTTGATGGTTAGAATGCATTTGTGTATCTTAGAGGTTTCGATCCATTTGTATTGTCATAATTTTCAAGCCCAGGTTGTCATTATATCAATAATTATTCTTTTTTTCCATCATGTGGTCAGGATTGTAATTATGCACAATTAGTGAGCCTTAATTTGTAATATCCATGGATCACCAATATTGTAGCTATACCAGTGAACACTTTTATTCAACTTGTCAAGAAGTGTCAAAAGTATAATAATCTTCAAGCATCTAATACCCCAAAGTGTAAAAACCTAAGAGTTAATAAGCCTAGGTTTAGTCCTGAATGGAATGATGTATTTGAAAGAGGAATTAAATAAATGGATGAAAGACACCAGCTATTTCAACAAGCCTAGTTAAGAGACCATCAAACTGTGTCTTGTTAGGTCATTGCACCTATTGTCAATTCCATTGATCCATTGTATGCTCAGTTATATTTTTCATGGGTTGATTATGAAACTAAAAGTATGTCAGCTCAAGTTTATAATGAGATGCCTAGATTTGATGGCTATACCATATGTGAAGGAGATGCACATGTTCAATTTTTTTCCAGCTTCATGGAGAAACATTCATTCAAAGATCAGGATATGAGGATGAGATTTCTGTCAAATCTTTTGAAGCAAGAGCTTGGTATTGGTATCTAAGCTTTCTTGATAAGTCCTTTCCCTGCTGGGATAAATTAGTGGCTACTTATAGAGAAGAATTTTCAAGAGAGCCTTTTAATCTTGTCACTAGATTAAAGTAGATTAGAAAGAAAATTGAAGAGTCAATTATTGATTTCAGTCACAGATTTGTTGTTGCTCTTTCACTAATCCTAGGAAGTTTCATACCTAGTACTCTAGATTGTATTCATATGTACTTCAAAGCTTATGAAGAAGGATCTAGTGCATTGTTAAAATATTTTGAAATACTGAGCACGAAGATGGCATACACAATTTTGAATGGTTTGGAGAAATAGAGGAATGAATATGTGCAAAGTTTGTTGTCTTCACTTTTGGATAAACATACTGATGAAATCAATAGTGGTTTGAATGAAAATGATCAAATGTCTTCAAATAAGTGCATACTTGAGAGGGTAAGAGATGAGAAGAATGCATCATCAAGTGATGAGAAAGTTGTCTTTGAACAACTTACAAAAGAAATGTACCCAAATGAAAATCAGCAGCTGAGTCTTTTGAGCCAAGAACCTGATGAAGAATATGAGTTGGATTTATTCTTTGAAGAAGAGATATGTGATCAACAATTTTGCAATAAAATTGATCAAATCAAGCCTACATGTGTTGACTATGGATTTGATGCAATTATTCATAGTGAGACAAGGGAGTTTTCTAATTTAGGAAATGGTCTTAAAAATATCGGTGTATCAGATGCAAATGAAGAGGTATGTGATAAATTTCAGTTTGAAAGACAAGCCACAAGCAGCTGCAATGAGGAAACCATTGATGGTTTTCAGTTTGATAAAGAAGACATTTGTGTTTATCCTCAAGAGAATGAAAGTGACAAGCTCAGTGATGACACCCAATCTGATGTTGAAATGAAAAGTGATGTAGATTGTTGGTATGACAGCCCAAAAGAAAGTAAGAAGGAAGAAGTGGATAGTTTATTCACTGTGATTGGTTATGATCATTCTTCTAACAATGTTGTCAGTAATTCTGCCTCTTATGATTGGGGAGATCCAGTTTATGATCAGCCCACCGAGTTCTTAGATTTTGATGAAGAAGAAATCACAACATATTATGATTTGCAATTTGATAATACATTCAATTCAAGTGAAGGTCAAAAAGAGGAAGTGGTTGAAAGGATAGATCAAAGCAATGATCTATTGAGTTGTGAACAAACTTCAAATATATTGACCACAAGATATCAGAAATGTGCACACAAGGACAACTCTTAGGTTGTGTGCAGCCCCTATTGACTTTGACAGTGATAATGATTTTAAATTTACAAGGTATGATGCAAGTGGATTTGATTCTCTTTCCAATGATGAACTAGCTAATCATGATGATGATAATATTGATGAATAAAAACAACAGCTTGATTGTAATGATGCATTGTATGATGAGTATGAAGATATGGACACTGATGAAAGTTTAGATATCTCTTTTGATGAGTTTGAAATAGTAGATAAGCATGATGATTGCATATCTAATGAGCCAAATACTGAAGATTCTAATGCTGATTTAGAAAAAAAATTATTTACTGACTTGAATGAGCCTAGTCATGAGTCTTTGAGTGAGAATGAAGATGTTGATTTCAATCATCAATTAGATTATTCTTCTGAACCAGAATTGTTTGTTGTTAAGAAATCTTGTGATATTGAAAGTGTTGATACCTTGTGTTCAGAGAATAACAAAATAGGTGGTGCTGAGGAAAATTAAAAATTCTATGTGGAGGGGACAATGATCTTTGCATCAACAATTAATGTTTGGCAAAACCCCTTATTTGAGGAGTCTCCATTTTCATCAGTTATTACTAATGATGATCCTTTTTAGTGCAGAGACAATCCACTCTTTGTTGAGAACTCAAATGAATTCAATGTTGCATCAATTTGTACAAAGAATGTTAATGGTGACCAGAATGTCACTGGTGATCTGATGCCACATTATGTGGATGAGCCTTCTTCAATTTCTGAAGATGATGACATGATATGTTCAAAATATGACACTATGACTACAAATGATGATGAGTCATAAATCTCTGATGACTCTCAATACTAGCATGATAAAGAACAATTAAAAGTGTGCTAATGCATGAGTGTATTTATTTGCATACACTTGGAGATGGTTTGCATGATGAACAAGATCTTTTGGTGAGTTCTTGTGATAGTTTTAATTTTGATATAAAAACTAGTAATCAATTTGAGTTTAACAGTTCTAGCCACAAGGCAGAATGTGAGTGCTATTTTTGTCAGCTGGGAGAAGTTTTCACAGAGTGTGGCAATGTGTAGAATACTAAAAAAAAAATTCAACTTGAGAGTGATTTATGTGATAAGTTGTTGCCACATAATAATCAAAATTTTGAAAGTATTCTTGACTTTAAAATTCATAGTGATTTTGAACATGTTGATGATGTTGAATATGATTTCCTATTAGGAGAGGCCAATATGTTTTATCGAGTGGATGGTTGTGATCAAGCTATGATTTCATGTGGTTTTGATCACCATTCTCAAAAGTTATCACTTGATGCAAAATTAGAGAATGAAGAAAGTGATAGTAATGTGACATATTTGATTTGGTTTCCAATTGATGAAAAAGCTAAATACAGAGAAACTTCACATTTGCACAAAGGCATCCTGATACTTGTGTTTGCTAAGATACAACCACCTATGTTGTTGTGGTTTGATAGAGACAAGCATGAGTTGAGGGAGATCAAATATTTTAATAGATTGGTGTTTGATAGGGGTAAAATTTAACCCCCTTTTTTCAATTTGGTGACCTTGGGTCGCCAAGTGAAGTTGAAAAGAAGGTTGAATAAAGGAGCAGTTTGAGGACACCTGATGGACATAGCTTCTGGTATACTCTTTAGAGATCTAGATTCTTGCTATGCCCACAAGGGGCATACATCCCCAGTCGGAGCCACTGATGACACTTAAATTTTGCGAATTTGAGATGCCTATTTCAAAATTTTACTTCTGCACTTTCAAAAGTGCATTTAATGAATCAGTCTAAGTGGCCTACTTTAGAAGGTCATATTTTAGAGCTTGTTGATCTTCGTACAAAACCCATTTGTGGAAATATTCAATTGAAATATGAGAATATGCATGTCAGTTTTCAACTTCCCATGATGATTTTTGTTAGAGTTTAGAAAAGTGAAGCTGGAGGGTTTTGACACTATTTTGTTGTTTGCAGACTGTCAGTTTTGTAAAGTAGCTTCCTATTTGGGCTTGCATTTTGCAACCAGATGACTGTCAAGTCAAAATAAATATTGTTTCATATTCTCCATATCAAGATGATCTCACATGTCATGTTTCAGAGCCTCATGACCTCGTTTACTATTTTTAACAGATCAAAACCAAATGCAGTTTGTTTAGTTTTGCATCTGCATTCGTGACAATATTTCAGAGAGGCCAAATTCGACATCAATATCTTTTGACCGGTGATAATTCAAGGAAATTAATTTTGAACATGTGATCAGGGTACCTAAATGATCTACTATGTCTAGTGGCAACTCGTCACGGGTTGATTTGTTAATTTTGCAAAATGACAATTGGATCAGTTTGAGTTGGTTCATAATAGTTGTTTGTTGCAGGAAGCGTAAATACGCAACTTTGTCGACTAATATTTTTCACCTCGTGATATTTTCTTCCAAGCCATTTGTTGGATTGTATTTTTGGGTCAAATGACTATATTTTTACAATTTTTGATGGCTCCATGGGGTTGTTTGACTAGTTTCCCAAATTGATTCTTGAGTCAACTTGGCTTGTTTTGACCATTCTGCAAAAGGGACACAAAACAGTTTCTAATGGCAACCCATTTTACCATTTCACTTCAAATGCATCCAGAAGTTGTCATGGGATGATTTGAGGCTAACACTTGCTTGAAAATGATTTTTTTTTTAAGCCAGGCCCATATGGGGCCCAACATGTTTTGCATAGTTGTGAAGTTCTTCAAAGGAAATACTACAGTCCAGATTGTAGGAACAATATATGGTGATGGATTGACAAGGCAAATATTATTATCAGTTACTTATACCAATGTTTGTCAATCATTGTCCATATAGTTTGAAAATGTAGATGATTTGTGTGAGGAGGATGTTCAATTAAAATAACTTTAAGCATATAACCATTGGAAGCTCAAACCAAAGTTCAAAATTATTTTGTTTCAAAGAATAGAGAATGAAGATAGTGCTTCACCTGAGTCACTAGGGGATAATGTCACAACAACAAAAAAACTTGCTAGGTTATTTGAATAGCTATAGGATACTTGGAAAGCATATAAGGTATTGCAATGACTATTATTCTTCTTTCATATTTCATTAACATTATTCACATAAGAAGTTATGATGACTTTTGGTGAAGTAAGATTGCAGAATTAGTTGAATTTCTTGCTAGAATTTTAAGTATACCTTCAAATGTTTGCTAAAAACACATGCATAAGGAAAGAAAGTAAAGGGATGTGGTTAATTTCCTATCTCCCACACCATCTATCCTTAAGGAATCATCAACACATTGGCATGTCTCTGATATTGGATGAGCACACCCATAATTGATAAAAAAATTCATTCCAACTGCCAACAAATTAATGGAAGAAAATTGGATAAATTCTCTTGTAGCTTCATTTACCTTCTTAAGTGGCTTTAGTAAACCACCATGTTCTTGTTCTCTCATCTGTCATGAAGAGGGATGGAAAACCTTTCAAATAATTATGGAATCCTTCCCTCAACTTTAACAAGATAGAGCTACGCATGGCCTGGGAAATGTTTGAAGAAAATATTTAGGGGACTATAAGAAAGAAATTCATGTAGAGATAAGAAAAATTGAGCTACAAGTGAGAATG